>BMAC01000088.1:1570197-1580771 GCA_014905375.1 Phtheirospermum japonicum
TTTGGGCCTAAATGGTCAATTGGGCTTTAGAAAGCTTAATTTCCGGATTTTGACCATTGTTTGACCAGGAAATGGCTCCAGGGCGTGAAAGTGGACGACGCCGGGCGAAACTTTGGGCGCTTCCAGGCGCTGGAAGGGGCGACGCTGGGCGAACCTGTGGGTGCTTCCAGGCGGTGGGATGGGCGAATGCATGGACGCGACTTCGGGCAAGGGCAGACGACGCTGGGCGAGGAATCGGGCGTGGAAAGAGGCGCGCCTGGGCGAGAATCTGGGCTGCGTTTTGGGCGCCTAAATGCTGCCTGTTTTCATGCTGGTCTAGTTGCTCCTTCGGACTTGAAAATGGGCAAGCCTAGGCAAGGCCAGGCCACCATTCCAGAATGTTGGCTCTTTTTGAGCTTGATCTGGGCGTAAATTCGGGCATGAAACTAGACGAGGCTGGGCTTGAGTTTTGGCCTCCATGCCTTAGTTTGATTTTAAAATCATTAAGCCACCTATTATACGAGAACTTCAATTTTTAGAACCCAAGAATTACCCCAAACCTCAAGGTAATTGAACCAATTAACCCATTAAAGTATAAAACTAACAAGTCAAGTGAGAATTAACAAAACAAGAAAAACCACAGAAAAACTTAATAAAATTCTATTAAAAACTACTAAAATCAACATGAAATTCTAACTAAAATTACTAGGAAAAACACAACAATTACATGCAAAACACTTCACATGTGAGGTGTTATGAAGGTTATGACATCAATGGGTATATGTTTTACACGAAACGTCAGGATGATAAAAGTGTACTACAGAATAATGGCTTCTCAATAGTTGCACTAACGAGTGATTATTCGAGTGCGAAATATAAAGGAACATTGGATGCTTCTATATTGTTCTATGGGGTCATTGAGGACATTTGGGAACTTGACTATAAATTGCTCAAGATTCCTCTTTTTCAATATAGTTGGGTCGACAATGGACGGCGTGTGAGGGTAGATGATTTGGGATCCACTTCAGTTGATTTTTGTCGATCGGGTTATCAGTATGATCCATTTATACTTGCATCACAAGTAAAACAAGTCTTTTATGTTTCTGATCCTGCCGATTCTAGGTGGTTTGTTGTCCTCCTCATCAAAAGGAGTATTGTTGGTGTTAGCGATGTCATAGATGAAGACGAGTACAACCATTTCGATGAAACCCCACCATTTTCCATTGGTATTAATGAAACTCAATAACCTTAGGAGATGGTTATATTCATTCTGACCATGGATAAGGAGAGTGGATTGACAATCAAGAATAATATACTTTACGTGTCAGATTATTTTTTTTCTCCAAACAAATATACTCAGTCATAATAAATTATAGCATCTAAACATTACTCATTTTTTCTTTCAATTGTAAACAGACATCCTTTTGCTTGAAAGCAGCTTGATATGGGGTTAGGAATAGACTCATCATTTTGTCTTCATCTCCATGGTAGTTGCTCATTTTATGAGGATCTTTTTTTTTTTTTTTGTTTGTTTGTGTAAATTTTTTTTTTTACCTTTTATTGTTGTTTTAGTCTGGTTTTGTTATTGTTTGAAATCCCTTTCTTTTGGTGAATTTTGGTTCTTTTACAAAAATTCTTGTAATGAAAGCATTGTGTAAATTGTTCATATTATCAGTTTATGGAAAATATTCAGTTTTCCCAAGAACTTGATTCTTTTCCCATATAGCTATTTGTTTTGGTGAATTTGGCAGTGTTTAGCAAAAATGCTTGTTATGAAAGCAATGTAATGGATATGTAGTGTGATAAGGCATATTTCATTTTTTGTCTTAAATAAATAAAATTAAATCTAATGGTGGATGGTCCATGGAATACTTGAAGGGTGTAATTGTTATATAGTAAGTTAATTTTGGTTTTATTGAAAGTGAAACCCAAATGTATTTTTGTAATCATCTCATGTTCTAAACAATAAGATGCTTTCTAGTTAAATAGTATTTTTTTATTGCCAGAAAAAAATATAGTTAAGGGCAATAAGCATCGGTTGTTAACTTCAGAACCGATGCTTTTAGTATTTCATATAGACAACCGATACATATAATATTAGCACAGCGGGGTTCGAACCCAAGACCTTTTTTAGCCAAGCGCTTAATTATTTTCCCATGCTTTCTTACACCAATGGACGAACATGCATCGTCTCTTGGTCAACAACCGATGCCTAACCCTAATTTCTTACAACAAAAAGCTCCCAAACTTGCAAAAATCTTCTAACTCTCTTCTCGCCCAGATCTGAAGTTCCTCTCTAATATTTGCAATGATTTTAATTCTAATATTCACGAAGACTCTTCTCATGTCCAGTTCACGTTTTATGGTATTGTTTGTTGATATGTTCCTATTTCAGTGGTGAAATTTTTTTTATTCTAATATTTTCTTTTCTCTTCTAAATTCTCTGATTTTTTTTCTGAATCCTTGTTGACACGATTGTAGTACATTCCGAAGAAAATCGTAATTTTTTTTCAAACCTTGAAAGTAACAATTTTACTTTGCGTAATCCCCGTGGTCATACTTGGAATGTGACTGTCAAGTTTGTTGGTGTAGACCGTGATCAGTTATGTTCTCTCCATATCTAATTCAATTTGTCAAAACCGTGTTCATAAAAACACTGCATATCAAATTACTCCAGAAATGAACCCTTATTCGACTTGGGTTGTTTACGAATTTCTGTCTTCAAAAATAGTAAATTATTATGAACTTTATTCCAGTATCATGATTATGAATTATATTTCATGGTGTGAACAATTTTGCGTGTTAAGAACCCTTATTCGATTTGTGTTATTTGTATTCTTCTGTGTTCAAAGTGGTGTTAATATTATTATAAAGAAAAACTGGAAAAAAGCATGTCTGAGAGTTAATAATTATTATTGAAATATAAGAACTATAGTTATTTGTAACTAAATAAAGTGTGTATTAGTTACAAAACAACTAAATTATTTAAAGTATGCATGTTGGGAATCCTTATTATATTGGTGTTGTTTATAGGCCAGGTTTACAGGCGAGTGGCTAGAGTTTGTGGATAACAACCACATCGAAGACGATTTTTCTATCGTGTTCATTATCAATGAACATTATATTTTTGATGTAATCGTCTTCGACGACAAAGTTGTTGCATGCCATGCATATTATGGTAAGAAAGAGGAGTTCCCCGTCGATGAACCTTGTCTCAAAGCAAAAATATCAAAGACTGCTCTTGATTGTGGACGAATTGTAAGTTTAAGATTTCTAAATTATCTGAAATTAATACACTTTCCATCAATTAGTGATTTGACGTTAGCAACTTCTAATCATATACGAACCTTTTTTAGGCTATTCCAAAGGACTTCTGGACTGCTCATGTGGCTTCAAGAGAAGATGGTCATCAAAGGAATGCTAAGATTCTAGGGCCAGGAGATCAACATTGGGCTATTGATGTAATGAAATGGTCATCAGATGGTCGCCATGTTATTACTTGCTGCAAGGAGATGATTGAAGACTTATGTTTGCCACTCGACACAACCGTCGTCCTTAGGCTTCTGAATGCCCTATATTCTATAGGTTTTGGTGTGTGGGATATTAAAAATTAGTTTTTTAAGAACACACTCCAGTTCTTTTGTTTTTCTTTGTCATGTTAAATAGATGTAAAGGGAATTTAGATATGTCTTGACTATGTTTTGGCAGGCTTATGTAAACCTTTTATGTGTGGATGTTTTTCAGAATGGGTCAGAATTTGACTATTGGCTAATACTTAGATTGGATGAAATGGCATTGACTTATGTAATAAAAGTTTTAGGGAACTATTATGGTTGCTTTACAATCTCACGATAATGTTTCAGTCTTCTTTGATAACATTTGGTCTTCTGATTTTGGTGCCAAAACCATGTCACTTCTGACACTCTCAATATAACTTATGAATTTCAGGAACAAGCACTGCAAACATGGGAAATTTATTAACGATTTATTTCCTTGTAATTATTCATTGATAATTAATTAGTCTGACATTTTCATTTTACGAGAGTACATGGTTTCTAATCTTAATGTTTCATTTAAAGTCCAAAAATTATTTCGAAGTGGCATTCATTTATGTTTCATGCATTTAATAACCTCTAAGATTGATTTATCCGTTCTCTTCTCCTAACTTTTATTAACAAATCCCCTGTGTCCGATTAGTTGATTGAGAGTTGTTCAATTAATTTAAGATTCCATTTTCTAGCTTCTCTGGAAAATAAGAAACATACAAAATGGATTAATTTATCCTTCAATTAAAAAACATTACTCCCCCAATCCAACAAACATAATCTAGTATCTCATCTTAATACAGCTGCAATGCCAACACATGAATAAGTCAAGCGGAAAAACAACTGATTAGAATCATATTCTTTGAACAAGAAAAAATGATCATAAGAACTCAACTTAAGCAGCACACAGAATAAAAGATATTTCAAGTTTCAAACCCGTTGATCATTTTTCAACAACACTTTCTATTCCTTTCTATGTTAGCAAACTACTGGACATGGAGTGTTCATTGTCTAATTTTGTCGAACATCTTGTCTTGTCTGCATGTGTTTCCTTTTTTTTTTGATTGCCCTTTTTCATTATTCAATTATCATCGCCTTGCATCTTATAGTTTGTGTATTGTGGGCGAAGCTTGATGGTCTGTAGATGAATACAATTGATTATTGAAAAACATTTTTCAATAAGAAAGGGAGAAAAAAAGGAAACAAATATACGCAAAGTAAGTCCCACATCGGAAAGCCAAACTATTTTAATGTTGTGTAAGATTGTTTTGTTTACCAACAACCATCGACATTGACCCCTGGTCCGGGAAAGCATATGCATTGGGCTACACCTGCACTAACTATTGGGCTTTGCATTGAAATGAACATGGTTGGGGCCCGGGCTTTGATCTCTAACGGGATTGGCCCAGGCGAGAAGCATGTTCATTGCCCTTTTTTTTGTCATCAATAAATTATTATATATATATTTTTTCTTATTATTCAATTTAATCTCTTTTTTTTTGGTCATCAATAAGTTATATTTTGTGATTCTAATTTATTTTCTAAAGTTTAAAAAGAAACCTTTTTTTAAATATATTTTAAGAATTAAAATTTTTAAAGAAAAAATATATATTTTACGAATATATATTCTCAACTCGTCCTCGGGGTGTAAAAGTTACAATTTCATCTTGTAACTATTAAAAATACTCGAATTCCACTAGATTATCAATATTTTCATTGTCAAGGAATTTCACTTGATAATCAATATCCATCTAGTTTCAAGATTTCTAGCTAAAATGGACTCAATTTCAGCCCTTTTATTAGGTACCGTGCTAAATTGAGCTTTTAAATTTGAATAAAACTATACTTGAAACCATCAAAAATTACATCTTCATCTTCGTAACTTGATACATGTTTTTAATTATAAAAAGAAAAACCATCAATTGAAAATATTAAATGATTTTGCTCATAGGCTAGAGAGATACTTTGTCAGCCTTAGTCTCTCGGTTCACATGCTCAGTTTATGGCTTTTCTTTCCCAAATCATTTTTTCTTCTAATGTTTAGCTTTATGCAAATTACAAATTACATGGAATTTAAAATGATTTTTTAAACACCTTGGCTTTTTCTTTAATGTATAGGTTAACAACATTCCTTACTAAGGAAATCAATTTCATTTTCTACCTACTTTACTATCATTCCTCAATTATCTTGGGCTAACAGTCCCTAAACTTAAAATCTTAGTTTTCTTACAAATAATTTTAGGAATTTGCAAATTCACCCCTAAAATTTATAAAAATTTATGACGTTGGCCCTAAATTTCCAAATTCGTAACAAATCAATCAAAATTTGAGATCAGTCTAAGAACATAATAATTTCAAAATCTATGGTCCTCATTCACTATTTCATCAATATTTTTGCAAGCAAATCCTCTAATTTTTATGTATTTACCAAATCCTCTCAATATTGAAAAATCCTTAATATTTTTATAAGAAAATACTGTAAAATTAGAAGGTCTATGGATATACGAATAATTCTCAGATTCATGATGTTGTTAATCAATGTTAACAACACCAGTTAACAATATCGACCAGAGTAACGTAAATTTATGCAGCGGAATTTAAAATATGAGAACACGATTAAACAAATTCAGTTCACAAGTAAATACTTGTGAACTTGGGTGTACAAACCCGAAAACTATATTACTTTCACTTCACGTTCAATACAAAATATAAAGTAATATATGAAAACTAAATATCAAGAAACTTGATACTAAATACTTGTTGCCGGAATGGCAAGATCTCTTCCGTCGGTTACGCAACTTCAAAGATCTTGTTTCTCACGAACGTTGGCTCCAAGTAGTTTTCTTCTTCGTGTTCTTCTTCTCTTGTGCATCGTCTTGCGTCTTCAAGAGATCAGTGTGTCAATCCTCTAAAAAACCGTAAGTCCAAGCTTTAGGATTTCTAATGTCTTAAATAGACAATTCTAAGATCCTAAACTTGGTAAATACCTAAGAACAAATCCTAAACACAATCTAGACATAATTAAAGTCTTGTGCATAAACTTGGAAACATAATATTGTCCTATATCTAGTTTCCTAACTTATTTTGTGCCCAAGAAAGGCAAATAACAAAATAGGAATTATTGCCAAGAATAAATTCCTCAACAATCTCCCCCTTTTGCCTTTCTGGACAAAACACTAAGACGCAAACACAAATGAAAATAAAAATACTAACTCCCCCTAAGATAGAAAACTCCCCTTAAATAAAACACTCAATGTTGTTAACACTCAAACCAACATTACAAACCAACATTGTTTAAAAGAACCAGCACTTCATAAAACAAACAGAGTAAAGGAACTTAATGACTTCGAATCCTCTTTGACCGTCGAGGAGATGTCAAAGTTCCTTCACCACTCTTTTTCCTCTTCTTCTTCTCCCCCAGTTTCATCATCTTCTTCAAAGCCTTGTTGCGCGCTCGAATTCGCTTACGCGTCTTCTCTTGAGCAAGGCTCGCCAAGGCTTCGGCAGCAACAACATCTTCAGCATCTGCAGCAGCATCATTCTCATTCTCGGCAACATCAGCAACATCCTCTCCATCAATACCATCAACACTTTCTCCCCTACGTTCGCGTCAACATCCTCTCCCCCTTTTTGACCAGAAAGGGAAAGGGCCTCCAACAACGAGCAACGAAGTGCCTGCAGCTTAGAAATCTGCAAGTCAATGGAAGCAACATGCGCACGCAGGAGCTACGCAGAAATGCGGACCATGTTGGGATCGTCCTTCCCAACATCACTATCAACATCAGCAGGAACAGGAGCCTGTCAAGGCAAATCGATCACCCTAGCACCAGTAGTGTGTTGGCCCCGAAAAGCAAACCAATCCGCATCACCAGTGAGCACATCATCTGGGAGAAGCGTCAGACCTTGGTTCTTCAACAAGCTAAAAATAAGAGAAGGAAAACACAACGAGGCAGCAGACCTTGATGTGGAAAATTTAGTCACAATATCAAAATCATGGTGCCCGAAACTGAACTTTACACCCTTCCCAAGTTTAAATAAAAACTGGGCCTGAGGCCGGGTAACAACCGTAGTGTTCTTAGAAGGGACCCAGTTGCAAAGTGCCACTTTGTGCATAATAGAATGCAAAGACGAGAGCCTAGTGCTCGGCAGTTGCTCAAACCACGAATGTACCATACCACCAGATAAAAAGGACACAACCTCATCCATATCATCCACAGCAAAATTACCCCGATGTGAAGTGGTGCCAAATAAATCATTAATTAAGTCAGGAGTGAAGGAAAACACTTTACCACGCAGAAAAACTTTCCCATAGTTCACAGAGCTTAAATCAACAATCGAGGGCAGCATATTTGCATAGAACTCAAGAACTATGTCTCTAACAAATGGAAGGGCAGTAGAGACTGTGGAATACATACCATGAAATCGGAGGTAGGCTATAAAGTTGTGGCGCTCAAACAAATCAATCGGCACTTTTCTCTCAGCGATCATATGGCAAGTTTGATAAACATCAAATAGCTCAGCAGCCTTAGTGGTTAAAAACTTCTCTGAAAAGGGCTCCATGTCCTCAATCTCGGGTGTAGGAGTAGCAGTGCCAGATGAGGACTGGGAGTGATCACAGGCAGCCGAGGAGGACTGCGTGGGAGAATGAGATGGAACAGATACAGTGCGAGAGGACGAGACAGACTTTGAACGACTCAATGTTGGTAAGGGGCTACCAACATGACTAACAACATCATCCTGTGCAGCTGCCTTCTTTTTCTTCTTATCCTTTTTGAATGCAGCAAGAACATCTTTCAAGGGCACATCCATTGAAGAGTCAGGGGAATGTTCAAAAAGACCTGTATCAAACTCAGGTGATGCAGCACGAATTGGAGACAGCGGGGGAACATCAGCAGGCGACTTGGCGGAACTAGTAACTTCTCCGGTGATAAAATCTAGCACAGTTTATGGAGGCGAAGAGTACTCAGTAGCAGATAACTTGGGAGAGACTTTGAACTTTGTCTGGCTGGGAGAGACACTGTCTTTCGTCAGGCCGGGTCTCCTGTCGGCATTACGTACAATCTATTTCCGGCGAGTAAACCTTTTCTTCTCCGGCAAACTGGGAGCAGAAGCAGACGATGGCTCAACTCCGGCAATCGGAGCAGTAGGATCAAAATCATGATCATCGGGGTCAGACTCCACAACAACATCCTCCTGGAGGTTCATGTGTTCAATCGGCACGTGGCGACGTGGACCAGCCCTGCTCTTTGGGACCGCGGGCGGCACAAAGCCGGACGGTATGTTGCGCAAACGCCTGGACCGCTTCAAGGTTGGATTTCCTACGCGACCAAAGGTCTCAGCCACAAAAGCTAAATTGGGGGGGTTATCGACGTCAATTTCATTCCCGGGCTGTCCAGGGAACACTTGAGTAACCGGCGTGGCGTCGACCGGCGATGGAATAGGCACGGCAGTGAGAGAATCAGGCGCATGCAATTGAGGCGGCGATGTGGATAGTGGTGGGTTGGATGAACTACCACCACCAATCTCTTCGCGTATATCAAGGCCGCCCATCTTTGGATACGGCAACGGAATCTGTTCGCCGGACCGGCGAACCTCTTCAGGCAGTTCTGGGACAGACGAGGATGGCAGCAGCGAATTGGTCATCCTGCACAAACTCACAAAAACACACAACCAAGAACCAAAATAATCGAGAGAATTGGAGAGGGATAAGGATTCTAGGAGTTGTAATCTAAAAGGGTTTGCAATTGTGAGCCAACGGTAAAAAGCAGAACAGCTTTTTATCCTTCCAAAAGATGACTGTTGCCCACAGGGAGAGAGAAGGTAAAAATATGGAAAAAACCCAAAGAAAATCACCGGCTGATTTTTGTTCTTTAAAACACGATTTTTGTTTCCAAAAAAAATAAAGCCACTCCTCCTAGAATTAGGCTATGTGATCACACAAGTTATCCAACTAACTCGTTCCATAAACTCTTTTTCTTTTTAATAAAAAAATGTATGACTTAATCTACAAAATAGGCCGAAAAACAAAGCTGATTTTAATGAACCATCAGCACAGTTTTACATATCCTGTGCAATGTTACTTTTCACTCACCAAATTCACCTCGTTATTACCTATCCAGCCGTCCGATTATAACTCCACTGAAACACTTGGTTAGCTCAATTCAAAACAAAATTAAGAGATTTCAGGTAAGACAAAAACACAAGAAACAAAACACACAGCAAGATGGCATCTTCACAAAGTATGAATGTCCTACGGGATGCCTAAAAATCATGACCTAAAAGGTTAAAACAGAACACATTATGATTTCAGTGTTTTGATCCAATGTTGKTTTTTATTACTAACAACATTATAAACCAACATTGCCCTAGGTGAAGTCAATGGAAACTTACCCCTTAACCCAAGTTAATGACTACGTCAAAATCTCTTAAGAAGGCGATTGTTAAAGATTGGAGCTTTTTGAGTCCAGATTTTCTTCATCCTTGAAGGGATTTAAATCTTTTAATCTTCAGCAATTGCTGTTAAACGCCTCTTGTTTTTGGACCTGGGAGAAAACCAGTTTCTGCGGGCAAGTTCCACAATCACCTAATTTCGAAGAGGTTGGTCCTTTTTGTCATTACTTTTATTGCAACACCGGACCTTATTTCACTTTTAATCAAACTCAATGCATTAGAATCATGTATGAAAAAAAAGAAGAATGCATGCAAAATAATATAGATGTTGTGACTGATGTTGATAAGAGGTGTCACAACATCATAAACCAACATTGGTTAGACAATGCACATACCGAGATCTCTTCTCAAACGAGAGAAGGTCTCATAATCTAATGCCTTCGTGAAGATGTCAGCCAGCTGGTTATCAGTTCCAATATGTTCCAGGCTAACAATCTTCCTCTCAACTAAGTCTCGAGTAAAGTGGTACCTTATGTCAATGTGTTTGATTCGAGAGTGCTGGACTGGATTTTTGGAGATGTCAATGGCACTGGAATTYTCACACAACACCGTCAAGATACTACTGTGCAGACCGTAGTCTTCAATCATTTGGTTCATCCA
>BMAC01000088.1:1583021-1637437 GCA_014905375.1 Phtheirospermum japonicum
TCAACCTCTAGTGGTCCTATGAGATCCATGTGAAGCAGTTCAAAGCAAGATGATGTAGTGAGACTTTGTTGGACTGGATGTGGCACCCTTACCTGTTTCCCCTTTTGGCATGCCTCGCACACCGGAATGATCTTGGTGTTGAGCTTGGGCAGTCCAGTCACAACTTCTTCCTTGGCCAACCTATCCATCATCTTGTAATTTACATGTCCAAGCTTTTGATGCCATAGTTCTGTATCACTAAATTGGGACAACCTGCAAAAAGCATCACTGTGAATTTGGTAGCAATTATCTGAAGTTCTTTTCCCAGTGGGAATACACAATCCATTCTCCTCATACACTTCACACTTTTCACGGTTGAATTTAACGCTGAACCCTCCGTCGCACAATTGACTTATGCTGATCAAATTTGCTGTAAGTCCTTCTACTAGCAGCACATTTTCCAATGTTACAACACCAGGAACATGGAGAGTCCCTTGGCGAACAATTTGGTCATTTGCGCCTCCTCCATACTTCACTTTTCCACCTTTAAATCTGACAATGTTGGAGAGCAATTCTTCTGAGCCTGTCATATGCTTCGAGCATCCACTATCAAAATACCAGGCTCCATGGACTAGAGACTTCAAGGAGGTATGTATCATATTGCACTTGACGCTGTTTTTCTTGACCCACACTTGTTTGTATCTGGTGTTGGTGTTGATGTTGGTAGCGCGGTTACCAACATTGGACTTGACAGGCATATTTGATCTCTGAAAGTGTCTTCTTTCGCCAATGATTTTCCAGCAAAAGGGCCGAATGTGGCCTGGTTCTCCACAATGATGACACACGAAATGTCTCCTCCTTTTCTTGTGGCGTTTGGAAGATTTTTGTTCTTGACTCGACACTTGCGTGGGTTGACTTGGCTTGTAACCTATTCCATGCTTAGAGGACTCTGGGAAGCTAACCTGCAAAATTTTATCAAGCTTCGCCTTACCTTTGTTTAGATTTGAAATTGTTCCTCGAATAGTGGTCAGTTCGTTTCTAATCTTTTCAAGCTCAGCATCCTTCTTGGTGAAAGATGATTCAAACCGGACAATAATTTCGAGCTAATCCTCCTTTTCCTTGGTTAGCTTTTCTACTTCTTTTGTGAGATCTTTTGCTTTGAGTACCTGTTTACTCCAACTGACATACAATTTTTTAAGATCTTCACTCAGCTGCTCGTATTCCTCATAATAGTCAGTGGTCTCAGCATTCAGGCACACGATGTTATCTACAAGCAAACCAACATGGATATCGTCGTCCCAAACAACATGGGAGAATAATGCTGGGACTGGATCAAGTGACTCGGAATCATTGAAGTCTTCAGTAAAGTCAGTAGCGATCATACTTTTCTTTCTAAGAAAGTTGGGACACTCATTCTTGTAATGTCCCCAACCTTTGCATTCGTGGCATTGAATCTCGTTGAGTTGTTTTGAAGGACTTGACACATTGGAAATTGAATTTGAGGACTGAGATTGTGGAAGAGTTCGTCCAGTAAACTTTGGAGTGGATGTTTGTGTCCTGTTCCTTGTACTTGAGCTTCCAGAGTTGTTCTTCTTCTTCAAGAATTTGTTGAAGCATTGAGTCACAAGGGCCAGTTCATCTTCTTCGAGAGTAGTTGACTCCATCCTTTTAATAATCCCATTAAAATCGAATTCCTCATCATCTTCATCCCCTATTTTACTTAAATCAGAAGAATAAGAAACATTCTTCTCTTTCGAGCTAGAGGTGACGTGTTCCATCTCGTATTGCTTGAGGTTTCCAACTAAGGTGTTGAAATCGATGTTATCAACATCCTTAGATTCTTCTATTGCCACCACTTTCATGCTATAATTCTTTGTAATGGATCTTAGCAATTTTCCTACAAGACGTGAAATTTGTTATGGGTTTACCCAGCTCTTTGCACTCCTCTGTTATTTCCACCAATCTCACAGAGTAGTCCATGATCGATTCTTTCTCATTCATTCTCATAGCCTCGAATGTGGACAAGAGCATTCTTAGTCTGGATTTCTTCACGCTTGTTGTTCCTTCACACACCCTTTGGAGTGCGTCCCATGCATCCTTTGCTGACTCACAATTTTTGATGATTCGATAGTATCTTGCATCTACATAGCCACACAAGGCGTTGATGCATTTAGAGTTCCAATTTGCAGTAGCTGCTTCGCTAGCAGTCCAATCTTCCTCTTTCTTAGAAATGGCATCACCCTCGCCATCCGTGACACGTGGCTTTTCCCAATTGACAAGGACGATCTTCCAAACACGTTCATCCTTGCTCTTCAAGTGCCACTTCATCCTCTGTTTCCAGAGAGAATAATTCTCACCATTAAGGATTAAAGGCCTCGGGTTGCCTTGAGCATCCATAGCACCTAAAAAATAAGGATCAATACTTAAAAGGTTAAGTAACCCGACCTAGATGCCAATTGTAAAATTAGAAGGTCTATGGATATACGAATAATTCTCAGATTCACGATGTTGTTAATCAATGTTAATAACACCAGTTAACAACATCGACCAGAGTAACGTAAATTTATGCAGCATGATTTAAAATATGAGAACACGATTAAACAAATTCAGTTCACAAGTAAATACTTGTGAACTTGGGTGTAAACCCGAAAACTATATTACTTTCACTTCATATTCAATACAAAATATAAAGTAATATATGAAAACTAAATATCAAGAAACTTGGTACTAAATACTTGTTGCCGGAATGACAAGATCTCTTTCGTCGGTTACGCAACTTCAAAGATCTTGTTTCTCACGAACGTTGGCTCCAAGTAGTTTTCTTCTTCGTTTTCTTCTTCTCTTGTGCGTCGTCTTGCGTCTTCCAGAGATCAGTGCGTCAATCCTCTAAAAAAACCGTAAGTCCAAGCTTTAGGATTTCTAATGTCTTAAATAGAGAATTCTAAGATCCTAAACTTGGTAAATACCTAAGAACAAATCCTAAACACAATCTAGACATAATTAAAGTCTTGTGCATAAACTTGGAAACATAATATTATCTTATATCTAGTTTCCTAACTTATTTTGTGCCCAATAAAGGCAAATAACAAAATAGGAATTATTGGAAAGAATAAATTCCTCAACAAATACATTATAGAGAAAGTGTCAATTTCACATAAGCCAACAAGCAGCTACGACAACTGAACAACAAAGAAACTGACCTCCAGAACTACCCCCATCAATCTATTTAGAACACTAGAAAAGCAAAATAATAAACAGCATACAACACACCCCATATTCATTCCCAACACTAAAACAACATACACCCAAGAGAGACTTTCAGCAGTTCTTGATCTAGATAATAAACCAAGTAATCAAAAGCGTCGTGCACAACCAATGTTCCCGATTTAGTTTCTTCTTCACATATTCTTCAATCTCATAATTTTCAGCTGCAAGTGCTTTCAGGTTTTTTTCATGCTTCTTCACATCTAATTCAAGTCATTTTATGTCAGCCTCCAACACTTGAACTTCAGCTTCAAACTTATTTGCTAGTCTTAAAAGTCCAAAAATAATTTGACTAGCTCTTGGGCATAGTGGGCCCTCAAGCCATTTGAAACACTCGCAACCTCTAGGCTCCTACAATATTATTTACTCGAATTAAAATTAATGCAAACAAGAAAAATCACGACAGACCCACAAAAATCTCAACAACAGTTATTTTAACTACAATAAATCGACCCCATGTTAACATCTTATACAAACCCCCAAATCATTACCTAGGCCCTAAATTTCTGAAATAGGAAAGAAATTCAAGAATTACACGAAATCTTGGACAACTTATATGTCTCCTCCCAGGATCGAGGTTGGTACATGATGTCCTACAAACGACTTCATCATCACAACTACATTTTCCTCTTCCCACAGTGAACTCAGACGTTTGCCTCCATGCCTTTTCCAAAAGATTGTCAAAAGTTTACTCCTACACTGAAATATGGTAGTTTTATTACAAGCAGTTTTAAGAATTTTAAAATTGACCCCTAAAATTTATAAGATTTACGATTTTGGCCCTAAAGTTCCAAAATCCGTAATTACTCAATCAAGATTCGTAAATTTTACCAGAGTTTAATTGTGTGATAGTAAAAGAAAGACTTATATGAACAAACAAGTCATTCAAAAGATATAATTATGTTTTAATTCCATTGCCAATAAAAATTACCTTGGCGACCGCAAAAGGCAGGCAAAATGAGACTCTCCATAAAGTAGCCATTGTCTTGAAATTGATCATAAGCCCCATTATCGACAACCAAGAACCTCAATGATATATCTTTCACATTATAAACAACCAAATGATCTCCACCCATCAAAACAACTTCCTCCTCCTCATCTCCAAAAAAAAAAAAACACAAAGGCGTAAACTAAGACAAAACTCCATTACAATAAATGCTGAGTTTTGTCCAAGGCCCTGCCACACCATACTCTTTCATAATAGAAACATCCGTTCTTTTGTCACAGGTTTCTATATCCACTAAAAAAAGACATCCTCAAAAAATCACAAGTTCATTTATTGAAAAATCGTTAACCACATGGACACCAACATGTTGAGTGATTTTAAAATATGGCTCGTTAACCAAATTTAAAGCAATGATTACAAACTCCATCTTTCCCAATTCACTCATCTTATAATGCAGCCAATAGATAGCCCCATTGAAAAACATCTCGCAGGGGATGCGAATTACTAAATTACCACAAGGCGAGGTCTTAAGCCTTTTCCAGACATCCATTTTCATAGAGTACACATATTCACCATCGCAACGGTTAGGCACGAATGGGCCATCATAATCCAAATCACAATAAGAAAGTAAAACCAGCTTATAATCATCTCTAACACTATCATATCCATATCCACATGCGACATGGGTAGTCTCACCCCTAACTAGAGGTGGACGAGGTAGTCTCACCTACTCCAGAGTAATGGGGCTCACTAAAACCATCCCACCAGTTAGGTTGAGTAGCAATAATAAGCCATCGCATGAACCCAAAACCAATCTGCACACACCTGGAAAGTCGAGCTCTCTTGAAACGGTGCTAATGTTGCCTTTTATGATTTCGATGGAGCTAATAGTGTTATTTGGGCTGGTGAGAGTGAGATATTCTTGGCGGGGTGTTTCTCAAGCGAAGTGGAATTTGATGAACTGTGGGGTGGAGAGCAAGTTGCACTATGTTTTTGATAAGGACTTGAACTTGCCTATCGATTTCGTAGGGAGGCGTAAGAATATGTCCATCAAGATTTCTTGGGGAAGATCAAGACTTTGTAGAGGATTGCAATTAGAGGGGAACGGAGTGGGGAAGATAAGGTGGGGCATACCACGCGGGCCAATTTTTTAAAATCTTATTTACAATTATAGACATCGATTATTCGTAACATCTGATTTTAATTTTCTAATAAAACTTATGAGCATCGGTTGTTTTTATACAACCTATGCATATACTAAAAAATTTAGCGGTTCTTATGGGTAAGGAGGATTCGAACCCCCGACACCTTGGTTCATAGCCACGTGCTCTAATCCTCTGGAAAACTAATTTATAATTATAGGCATCGGTTATTCCTAAAACCAATTTTAATTGTCCAATAAAACTTATGAGCATCGATTGTTTTTATACAACCGATGCATATACTAAAAAATTTGGCGGTTTGGGTGACGAGGGATTCAAACCCGTGGTTCGTAGCCTCTGAGATCTAATTTTGCCCAATTCACACAAAAATAGGTTTTTGAAATAAATCTAGTCCAAAATTTTCAAACTTCCCACTCTAAGAACCCGCCAGATTTTCAGAAGTTAAATTTTGGGATAGGTGATGATTTGGTTTTTTGTTCTCTCAATTAAAAATTGCGCAAGAAACCCCAAAACCTTAATTCATTCCCCGTCGCCTACTGTTTGCAATGGATTCCCTGTCGCCTGGTTTCACCCTCGCCTGCTACAAATTGTGCAAGAATGTATGTTTTAGTGCTTAATGTTCAGTTCTTTAATTAACAAGTTTGGGTAATGCTTATGTGTAGAAAGTTAAATTCTCTGAGTTGGTAATTGCTATTAGAATTAAGACTTCTTACCATAAGCATTTTCCTCTTCGCGTAGCCAATTCGGACCTAGTGAGTCTTTCAGGTAGGACTGAGACTGGTTGATTAGGTTGATCACCTTTTTAGCATAATTAGGATATGTTGAAGTCCGGACCTCTCAATTCCATCCATTTCCAATGTTCATACCCTTTTTTTGTACAGGTTTAATTATCATATTAAAATTAGGTTCTGCTGTGGCAAAATACAAGGAAAATTAATTCACACACCCATATGAAGATGATCAGTGAACGTACTTTACAGGGTATAAAGACCATATATACTGATTATTTATTATGGTTGATGACATTTATTTGATGATTAATTTCATCGTATTTTGGACATCCTATTCACAAGTCATTTTAACCCTCTTGAACTATATGTTATGTGGTAAGTACCTTCACAAAAGTTGTAGATATGCTTCTTAGATGTCTGTAGCTGCTAGAATCACCCAAGTATCTATTTTCACTCTTGTAATCTGATTAAGGCTTTTGGTGTCTTCACAGAAGTTGTAGAGTGATGTGTTAGCTTTTATCGCCTTACATCTTATATTTTTTTATCTAATGTTTGAAGAATTCTATCGACTAATGTAACAGAGTCATGACTCATTCTTCGAGCACCCAGTGTGTACAAGAGTCTGAGAAAAGAAGATCGAGAGGATCAATAACATGCATAAAAATAAAAAAAAGAGCCGTCAGAGCAAAATCATATCGAGTTTGACGATACAAATAAACCCATCGGGAAATATGCTACCAATTTAAGAAATTACCTAGGTTCTCTAGTTCGGTCACATGTAGATATTAACATTGACGAGTGGAAACACATGGAGAGTGGCCTTAAGGATGTGATTTGGGAGGATTTGCAGGTATACAATAATCAACTTTTTTTTAGCAAATTATCTATTAATGAAAACATGTGTTAATATATATATGTGTGTTTCTTGTTTATTTAGAAATAGTTCAATATTGAAGGTGATGAAAAGAAGCACTTTCTAAAGGTTGCGGTAGTGAGGTGGACTGCTTTCAAGATGAGGTTAATGCGTGACTTCATCAAGAAGAAACACCAAAAATATGATCATCCATCCCAGTTATATCCTTCCATTATAGATGAGCAGTGGAAGAAATTTGTTAATGATCATCAATCTGAAGAATTCAAGGCATGTACTGTGTATTACCTTTATATAAAATGAATCACCAGAAGTATATATCTAATATTTTCCTATAGGTTTTATACTAGAAAAAAAGTAGTAAAGCTCGGGAGAGCCAGTCTCACAACCAGCATCCGCACTTTCTTGGACCCGATGGATATGCTCGTGCGAAAAAAAACTGGGTAGTATCAGACTCTCTCTCGTCTTCATCTTCATGTGCTTCACTCAGCTCAAGTATTGATGCAGATGATCGCAATTCGGATTGGGTTCGAGCAAGAATTAAGAAAGACGAAAAGGGAAATTATGATATCCTGAATGAGCAAACAAAGGGGGTGGTTGATAAAATTGTAATTATTTTTTTAAGAATATATTTTGGAAGTACTTACTTAATGTCATGGGGAAAGTTTATTAAGTTATTGTTTATCATTTCTTGAAACAGGTATAGAAGGCTCAAGAAGTTAGTCAAGGGACGTTTCTACCGCAAAGGCATAATGACATTTTGAATGCATCTCTAGGGAAGAAGGAGCACCCGGGTCGGGTGCGAGGTGTAGGTAGCCACGTGAATGTGAGGGTTGTTTTTGGTCAACCGAGTCATCAAGTAGGAGATTTAGTGGAGTGGTGTCAGTCGACGAGGTTAGGGCATCTCTAACATAAGAAATCACGCAATAGATGTCGGGCAAGTTTGATGCTCTACAAGCTCAATTCGACCTGTTGTATGAGCAAGTGAAGAACCAAGGTCCACAGACTCCATTTACAAACCACCACGTGCCATCAAGAGTTGATGAGGGGGCTGACTTGAACACGCCTTCGCAAGGTGATCCACGTAGTAGTTGCCACTCGGTTGGTGAGACTCCATTTCCTATGGTTGAGGTAAAAATTAGATAATATGTAGTGTATTTTTTCACAAACCTACTCATTAAATCACCTTGGTAGTTGATAAATAATTAATTCTTAGTCAAGATTCATTTGATTTATCATCCTTTTAAGAGTCGTCTTCTCATTATTTGTGTATTAGAAAATATGAAGTCTCATTTATTGCTTTGACTTTCATTAGAGAGTTGTTCTAATCTTGCCTGTTAATGGCGTTATATTATTTATAGAAACAAATTTTCATAATTAAAACATATTTTTACGTGTACAATAATGTGAATACAAGACTAAAGGGGCTGAAAGTAATTATGTTTGTTATATATAAAAATATACTTAGGCCATTACGGTCAGAGGATTTTTGCATTTTTGCGTTGTCAATACCTGCATATACTCAGGCTATTACGGTATAACCTATAAAACTCAAAATCGTTATCATCAATTTTAAATTTGTATTCATCATCAGAATATAAACAGTTTGTCTAGACCATTAACTTTAGTCTACTTTGAGTAATAGAGTCCGACTGAGTGCCGTCTGGCCCTGTCCATTCTGGGGGATATAAGAGTTGTTGCCAATGGGATGGTTTACCCAACCAATAAGGACACGATAGTGCATCATCAGAAGCTGTCACCCGGTCATGTGAAGGTTTCAGTAGATGAAGTTGTTGAGGGTGCAACACAACTTACAAGGCCACATTCGAAGAAATAGAAAACAAGTCAAATGGAGACAAGTGGTGAGCAATCTGCAACAAAACCAAGGCCACCTCTTGTTGATGACCTTGTCTTGGAGACTTTGAGATATAATTACAAAGAGCTACACTCTTTGATTCTATCGATGCCCGTGCATGTGGACCACGTCTCTATGGACATAAAGCACACCATCTTCCATCATCACAGAGCGAAGAAAATTCATTTGCTAATTAATGATATTCGGAGCTTGTTTAAAATGGGGTGGCTTAGTATTGTTGTTGTGCAAGTATTTGCGCAGTACGAGCTGTCTTTTTTCTTATCAATTAGTTCAATATTTAGCTTAAATTTATTTAGTTCTGAATCTACTAATGATTTACAGGTATCTTAGTGGGTTGGCTGAGAGTCTTTGCACAGGTGCCATTAGATTTTATTGTCCAGCGCAGATCTAAAAAAAAATATTTTAAGTGATCCGACTACTTTGACGTCCTACTTAATTGATCCCTTCGATGAAATGTTTAACATGACATTCATTCTAGCACCATACCTAGATGAGTAAGAGAGACTATTTCTTGTTCTTGTTTCCTTTACTCCTTTACAATTATTATATTTATAAATATAATTAATCTTTGTGCTTATGAAAACGTGTAGTGATCACTGGGTGCTACTAGTGATATGTCCTCTAAAGAATGTGGTTTATATTTTAGATTCAAAGGCATACAAAAGGGAGTTGGATATCAAGACACATATTAATACGTACATAAACTTTCCCCCTCTATTTGTGTCTTTTTTTTAAAAGGTCACTTATTGTTCTTTTTTACAATAAAATCATAAAAACCAATTCACTTTCAAGTCTTTATTATCAATGTAATAATGTACTGATTCATTTTTGTGTGTAATTGTTTCATGGGCAAGTTGTTTCATAGCATTAATGTAATTTTTGATATTTTCCACATCGTGATTCTTTTTAAAGCCTACTCAATGTGTTCATAAAACCGCTTCAAGTTTTATCATTGGATGTAATATAATATTGGCTTGTTCATGCGCTCATTTTGGTTTTAAAACTGTAAATGTTTAATATATAGGTAACAATTTCTGATTTTTATTGAAATAATACTTTGCGTTATTAACTCCTTAGTGCAACCGAATACTATTTGCAAGGCTGTTCGGACCTATTGGACAAGAAAAGCAAAAAGAGGAAAAAACATGGTTAGGAATAATCTGCCGGTAAGTTATTTTTTAAGGTATAAATAATAAATAGTATATTTTTTGGTTCCCTAGTAGGCAAGTTGGTAAACTTCTTCGGACCCTCATTTTGACTCACCGATAGATTGAGAGATGTATATTGATCTTCTTTCATATGATTTTGTAGTGTAATCAGCTACCAAGAGACAATGAGTGTGGTTATTATGTTATGAGGTATATGTATGACATTTTCTCTGAGTTCACTATTGATTCTTCATTAGACAAGGTACGTGTAAACTCATTTATTAGTAAAAATTACTGAATATTTTTGAAACTCCAAACTTAAACTTCATTTCTAAAATGACAAATTAAAATTTTGATTCTGAATGTGTAGGCCTCATTTGGAGTTGAACCATACGAGCAAGAACGAATTGACAAAATTCGTGAGCTATGGGTACACTACTCGGTAAATTACTCGTATATATGTATTTTTTCTCAGTTTTAATTACCTTTTCTTTGTTCTTAACTAATGTTTATTTTGTATGGTGTAGAACATTATGAGGAGGTTGGTTGATTTTCTTAGTTAATTTGACTTCATTCACAGGGAAAGCTTGGGAATGGCAGAAAAATAGAAGTAAAGAGGTTGTCAAAGGAGGGCAGGGCAATTTGGAATTCAAGAATGAGGTGTGGTTACAGAGATCTAGTTAGGCTCTTGGGATTCTCCTTGAAGGAATCGAGATGCTTCGTATTTATGAGTTCATTCCAAATGGGAGTTTAGTTTGTGAGCTTTGTGCTGTTAAACTTGAAGGATTTTTATCGTTGAAGTATTCAAGTTTTTATAATTATGGTTTTTGGTTTGTTTCTACTCGTGCAATGAGTGCAAATATTTTGTTCAACTTGATTTTTATTAGATAGGATGGAAATTTATGCATTTGAATTATTTATTATCCGAGAAAATTCTTTTTTATATTAAATTATTTTTTTTGCAAATGGTAATTATCAAATTTTTTGGACAGGTATTAAAATAAAATTTTGGAATTTTTTTAAAATTGTAAATTTGTGCATCGGTTTGTGCAAACCGATACATACAATCACCCGGAGAATCGGTTTGGGTGACAACAACCGATGCCTACATGCTATTTTAACATTATTATAGGCATCGGTTGTTGACAACTTAACCGATGTCTATAAGTAAACATTCGACATAGTTACTTGACCACGACCAATGCCTATAAGTACATATTAGGCATCGGTCGTGGTCAAGTAATCGATGCGTATAAGTAAACTATAGACATCGGTTCTTGGATTAAAACCGATGTGTACAGAGATTCATGAGGCATCAGTAGTTTGTCAACAACCGATGCATATACATAAACATTAAGCATAGGTTCTTATATACAAATCGATGCGTATACATAAACATTAGGCATCGGTTATGTAATCAACACCGATGCCTATAGGGTGACTATAGGCATCAGTTCTCGTACATCAACCGATGCTTATATTTAAACATTAGGCATCGATTATTTAATCAACACCGATGCCTATAGGGTGACTATAGGCATCGATTCTCGTACATCAACCGATGCTTATATTTAAACATTAGACATCGGTTGTTTAATCAACACCGATGCCTATAGGGTGACTATAGGCATCGATTCTTTAATATCAACCAATGAGTATACAAAGACATTAGGCATCGGTTAATTATAAAAACCGATGCCTATAAGTGGACTGTAGGCATTGGATGTTATACAAAAACTGATGCCTCAAGAGACTATATATAGACATTAGAAATCGACGTGTGATGACTATATGCAACAGTTTTGGTCAAACAACCGATGCCTAAAGTCCCTGTTTTTAGCATCAGTCTAATATGCATCGGTTGTAGAATCGATGCCTATTAGCGAAAACAACCGATGCTATTGGGTTTTTTTTGTAGCAGTGAAAAAGACTCCGGAGTTAGTCAAACAAAAGGATGATCACATAAGAACAAAATAATGGAAGGAGTTACCAAAGGGGAGAACTTGTCACGTCACAAGAGACTAATTGAGATCTTGGTAGGCGAAGGTGATAGACAAGAGGACCAAGATAAGGAGAAAGAAAGGACTATAGGTCAGTGCCGTTGACCTCAGGCCAACGGAGGAGTAGATAAAGGGAACCATGGAAGCCAAGTCCCAAGTTAATTCAGAGTGCAAAAAGGGGGCGATATCCTATCGAGTACCCATCGTCTTCTGACGACGACGTCCACAATGATCCATAATTCTTTAATGGCAGGTTGCAAAAAAAATTATAAACCACAGGTTCATCTAGATATTGAAGAAGATGAGGACGAGGCAACACTAGCCTCTCGCGCAATAAGAGATATGCAGGAGGCTATACGAGCTTTACAAAGTCAGGTCACTAGATCGGGAAGTGATGAGTCAAAAGGGCATCAATTCTCCGAAAGGATACTGAGAGCGGCACTACCTCGCGGATACAAAGGATTAGATTTCCAATATGACGGGTTGTTATATCCCACACGTCATGGGCCAGGTTTTGATAAGGAGGCAGTGCTAAGACAGTATACGGATGTTGTAGCATGTCAGGCCTTTTTATCTATGTTGAGGGGGATAACACAAGACTAGTTCCATCAGTTAGCATCGGGAAGGATCACCAGCTTCCACGTCATGAAAGAAGCTTTTTTAAAGCATTTTCCTAGTGCCAAGGTACACACAAAGACCGCACACTCTCTTTACAATGGTGCAACGACCGAGAGAAAGTTTGAAGAATTATATAAACCGATTCACCTAAGCTACCTTGGAGGTGCCTGTGGCCACAAATGAGAAGAAGGCAGGAACGCTGCACCAAGGATTGAGAAGGGAGGATTGGCGTAAGTCATTATCTAAGCGATCTGCGTACACATATGAAGAGGTCTTGGATAGGTGCGCAAAATACATACAGGTAGAAGAGGCTGAAGAAAAACACAGGTTACGCTTTGGGCAGGAGATTGCGGAACCAGAGAGACTTACTTCCAGGAGGTCGGAGCCTAGGAGAGAGCCAAGGCAAGCTGCTCCTGCACTCTTAACCACTGGAGCAGAGGGGCAGCATGAGGTGGGGGAAGGGTTTGGAGAGAAGAAGACTTTCGACCCTTGGCATTTCCACAAGCAAGGGTGTTCAAATTTATGGAGTGCCAAGTACCTGATGATATCAGATAGCCAGAGGGCTACACCCCTATACCTACTAACCCAAGATCTGAATTCTTTTGTATGTTTCACAGTAATTACAGCCACACAACTGAACATTGCAGACATCTAAGGGAGGAGATTTAGAGTTTAATTAAAGTAGGGCACTTGCAAAAAGTGATATATAAAGATAGGGAACCTCAAGAACAAAGGAAGTAATTAGCCGCACCACCTCCAGGTGGACCTCCACCCGCGTAGATCGAGGTACAACCACGACAAGAGGGGCAAAAGCGGACGAAATGACAAAGAGCCATAGGGAACAATAGGGGAAGAATAAACATGATATCTGGGGGGCAACAGATGGAGACACAAATAATGCACGTAAAAGACACACGAAGGTAGCAAAACCTGGACCGTGGGAGGTCGCAGCCATTAATAGGCGACCCCTGGCATCCGGACTGGTGATTTCATTTGGTCCCGATGAACGACGCTAGTTGCAGGTGGAGCAAAATGACGCACTCGTGACTGAGGCTGAAGTGGCAGGGTATGATATCGTAGGGTGTTTGTAGACAATGGGAGCTCTACTAACATCATATACCGAGAGTGCCTGGACAAGTACTACAAATAAATCCAGTAGTGCTGACGGCCAAATCCATCAGTATATGGAATACTGACGGGTTCCTGACGGATAATGGCCGCCGACATTATTGTGGTCAGGATTCCAGTATCCTGACGGGAAAATCTTCCCGCCAGGAATGCTGGCGGATTCCTTGATGGCTTAACCCGCCAGTATATGGCCGTCAGTATTCCTTGCAGGTTTACCCGTCAGGAACATCGGCTGCTTTCCTGGCGGGTATACTCGCCCGGAAATCTTGGCGGGTTTCTGGCGGGTTAGCCGTCAGCATTACTGGCGGGTATACCCGCCAGGAAATCCTGGCAGATTTAGCCGTAAGCATTACTCTGGTATCCCGACAGTTATTTGCGGTAATTTCCGTCAAAAAGTTTATTAATAAAATTTCTGATATATTAATTAATAATTAAATTAAAAATAATAAATAAATGAAATTTTAGATAATCTAAAATAAACTTTCCACTAAAAAAAAAATCATCCAATAACTAAAAATCAATTCATCCATCGAATGTATAAAAAAAATCATGAACTATCCATCCATATCTAAATATGACCACCATCCGGATCAGGGGGAGGCTGACGAGCCATGGCCTGAGCAATAGCTTCTTCAATCTGCTGACGGAGCGTCAACTGGGAACGCTCCTGTGCCTCATGGATCCACTGAATCTCCAGCGCCTGCTCCTCGCGGATTCGCTGAAGCTGCTCAAGCTGCTCCTGCTGGGACTCCACCTGCGTCTGGAGTTGACGAACATCGGAGGTGGAGGTGGAAGAAGTACTGCAGCCCTTCTGAGTCTTCCCGAAAACCTATAACATCGACCCTTCCTATTCCCGACAAACTATAGGTAGACCTCGTTCGGGTCTACCTGAGGGCTGCTATCATCAGACGACGCAGCACGCCTCTCCTCTAAAGCCCTCTCATAGTCCTCCTGATATCAAAATTTTCAGATATTATTACTAAACAACTTTTATCATATTTTATAATAAATTAGATATATAATATATAAAATTTACAGCTATCCTCTGGGCTTTGGGATCCTTAAATGTGTCGTCGGGATTTCGATGATACCTCAGCAGAAGCTCGTAGTTATTGGGCTGCGTACCCGTCTGCGCAGCCTGTATTTAAAGATACATTTACAATATTTAATATAATGAATTAATTAAAATATAAAATTTTACATGTTCAATAATATAATTAATTACTTAAAATATTACTATCAACTTACAATCTCGGCCGCCTGTCGATTAGTCGACATAGACCGGCCTCGATGCTTCGCTATACCAGTCGAAGGGCCTCCGGGCTCACTCATTTTGTTCTGTCTGTCCTTCTCAGACTTCTCCACCTCCTCAGGCCGCTGAAACTCCACCAGCCATCTGTTCCAAATCGACTCCCCTACGCAGGATGGTATCGTCCCATTCAGCCGATACGCCTTCTTCCACTCGTATATACGACTGTTATAAGAATCTCGCATCGATATGTACAATGCCGTCTTGATGGCATTCTTGTCTTATATACTCCTGTCCCACCACACCAATCCCTAAAAAAGAAATACAATTAGACAAAATAATCAATGAATTTACTTAACACAAATCAAAATAAATAAATAAATTACCCTAAAATGAGGCCACCACGTCCGACGATGGCTATCCGGGATGTGCTCGAATTTCCACCCTGCTGGGTGGATACGAGACTCATGTATAGTCCTAAAAAAGGTTGGCAAGTCCTTCGACGGACTTCGTAACCTAACAATTAATAAGTTTATTTCAATATATGTCAAATAATTAAATTATATATTGAACACATAACAAAATTGATTAAAATGTTACTTACCTATTTCCGATCACGACTACCTCGATCCTGGTAGTCCTGACCTCTGTACTGGGCGTGCTCCCCGCCTCATCAGACGGGGTAGGTGGAACAGTATCATCGAAATCCATGTCGGTGGCATCATCCTCATGGTGTCCCGAGGACGATGAGCCGAGAGAAATCCGACGATGATGAGGACCCCTACCAGGCATCTAACACACAACACAATTTTATTAATAAATAGAATTAATATATATATATATATATATATATATATATATATATGTGTGTGTGTGTGTGTGTGTGTGTGTTTGTGTGTGTGTGTGTGTGTGTGTGATTATTCAGATTATCGTTAACACTCATAAAATTTTCAAACCTCAACCCTAACTTTCAGACTCATCTTCGTAGCTTTCTTTGTCTTCTTCAGTTAAATCTAGTTCATCGCTTTCTGGCTCTTCTAAATCATCATTGACCGTCTCGTCGTGTTCGTGATTGAGGGGGTCATTTAATTAGAAGTCGACAGCCTCTAATTATATTGCAGGAAATACTACAACATCTTCTTGGAATGACTGTTGTTCAGGCACGCGAGGCTCGATATAATCCACCATCGATCGAGCTTTGATTTGACAAGTTGACCACCAATCTAGTTTGTCTTGCTTCAAACTCGGATACGAACTGTAGTGCACTTGAGTCGCTTGGGCTGCGAGTACAGATGGCTCATATCGATTTAATCTACGTTTATGATTGATGTCAACGAGCTTATATTGAGGGTGAATTTTCGTGCCGGCTGGAGTTGGATCAAACAACTCACATTTGAACAAGAGCGTTCTTCCGGTCGTCTGAATCCCATGATACTCCAATTGAATCACTTCTATGATTCAGAACCATGTGCTCGACGTTGATCGTTCAGAACCATACGAGAGCGTGTTAAATCTATATCCATTTATCTTACAACCGTTGAATGTGTTCACAACACGTGATGGACCATATGCAATTGACCTTATATAATTGTCATTTACATTGTTCAAAGGATCTCGTGCCTACAATAATTTTATGTTTTCAAGTGTTATAATATATTTTAATTGCCAAATAATTTTAAAGATAATTAAGACTCACGTAGGTCTCAAACTAAACAGGAAATTTAGCGTCCACTTTTCGATTCAGTGCCTCATCTGTAATATTCGGTTGGTGACGTTTAACACCATCTTCGAACAAACTGCACATTTATATTAAAATGAAGAATTGTTATAATATTTAATTAATAGATTTCAATAATTAGGGTTGCAACGAGCTTGAATCGTTAACCTGATAAATTGTTGGAGTTCAGCATAATTTAGTAACACATATCTTCGGGCCTCGGCCAATTCTTCACCCGACAAGAATCTTTTCCCTGTGTCTAAGAAAGCTTCACCATTATTTTTCAAAATAGATAGAACGTTTGGATTGTTGTCTTCATCATTTTGAACTTCTTCATTACGATTTAAGTTTATCCTTCTTGTGGAGACATTATCGTTGAAGTAGTACGAAACAAAATTCGACGCCTCTTCAACTAGATATGCATTTGCTATCGAGCCTTCAACACACGCTTTGTTTCTTACGTTGTTTTTCAACTTGCGGAGATACCTCTCGAAAGGATACATCCACCTATATTGCACTGGACCAGCCAATCTCACTTCGTATGGTAAGTGGATGGGCAAATTTCCATTGAATCAAAGAAACTTGGTGGAAATATCATCTCAAGTTGACAGAGTATTAGGGGAATTTCACGCTCTAAATGACTCATATCATCAGTTGCAATGACTCTCGCACTCAGATCTTAGAAAAACAAACTTAGCTCTGTTAGTGCCTTCCACACGGGATGAGGAAGCAGTTCTCGAAATGCAATTGGGATCAACCACTGCATAAACACTTGACAGTCATGGGTTTTCATCCTGTACAATCGCAACCCTTTCATATCAACACAGCGACCTAGATTTGATGCGTACCCATCTGGAAATTTGAGAGCCTTTATCCATTCACACAATCTAACTTTCGACGGCTTTTCGAACGTGTATGATGCTTTGGGATACTTTTCTAATGCGTCTGCATGAACTTCAGGACGGTGACAGTATTCTGCTAACTTATCTCTTGCCCGTCAGCGTATATATTTTTGTTTTTTTAATTAATAATTATATGCTGACGGGCAAGGCCGTCAGCATATATTTTTTTAATTAAAAATTATATCCTGACGGGCAAGGGCGTCAAGATAATTAAGCGGGATAGATTCACCCTCTTTCCCTGAGGGGCTACTAACGGGTATATGTGCTGACGGCCATGGTCGCCAGCAAACCCGCCAGCATTTTTTTCCGCCAGTAATTCCGTCAGCATTGCTGATGGCTATTTGCCCGTCAGAATATCCACTAGAATTGCCGGGTTTTTTTTTATAGTAAAGATTAACTTGAATACAAAGGTATGTCCTGTAAAAACCCCAATTTACGCTTTTAATGGCGTGCATTTTATCACCGAAGGCGAGTTGGCACTCCCTGTGGCATGGGGGAAAACGCAAGCTAAGAGTGAAGAGGGATCTGATGTTTTTAATCATCAAATAGAACTCGGCATACAATGTGATACTTGGGCGACCTGCCCTTAACACATTCCAGGTAGTCACTTCTACTTATCACATGAATATAAAGTACCCGGTAGGAGATAAGGTGGGCAAAATAGTATCTGAACAGCAAGTCACCCGGTCATGTTATTAGATGACTGTGAGAAAAGGAGTGAGAGAGGGAAAAAGAGAAAGGACATGTGATGTACGGGAGGGGATACTTAGCTCTAAAAAGATGAGGGAGGTGGAGAATCCTGTCAACCTTCATGAAGAACTCATGGAGATTTCATTAGAAGAAGGTAGACCAGAGTACACTACCAGGATAGGGACTCAAATGATGGGAACTGTGAAGGAGGAGCTAATAGATTTACTAAGGGAATTCCAGTATATATTTACTTTTGGAGAGGAAAAGTTTCCAGGAGTGTCTCATGAGGTTGCAGAACATCATTTAAATGGTGACCCAGAGGCACGACCTCTGCGATAGAAGAGGAATCACTTTAGGGCAGAGCTAGACAAGGTGATCGAGGGCGAGGTGCAGAAACTACTAAAAGCAGGACACATCCGTGTGATCCAATTCCCAGAATATTTATCCAATGTTGTGATGGTGCCAAAACCCGGATACAAGTGGAGGATGTGCGTGGATTTCCATGAATTGAACAAGGCGTGCCCAAAGGATCACTGTCGTTTACTGCGTATCGACAAACTGGTTGATTCAACTTCAGGATGAGAGCTTTTAAGCATGATGGACGCGTCACAGGGATGCCATCAAATCTAATTGTCAAAAGAAGACCAGCCTAAGGTGAGCTTTGTCATCTCGACAGGTACATACTATTTTGTTTCTATGCCATTTGGGTTAAAGAATGCCGGGGCGACCTATCAAAGGTTGGTGGATAAGATGTTCAGAGATTTGTTGGGGTCCACCTTGGAGGTCTATGTGGATTAAATTTTTGTGAAAATCAAAAGGGCGGACTCGTATGTGGAACCCGAAGAAGTGCGCGTTCTAAGGGCAGTCAGTCAATTTTTTGGGGTATATGGTGATGGAGCGAGGTATTAAGGTGAATCCTGAGAAGGTGCGAGATGTTATGGAGATGCCCCATCCCCAAACAAAGACAGACGTATAGGTATTAATAGGTTGTATTGCAGGGCTTAGTCATTTTATTTCCAGGTCGGCAGAGAAGGGTATCCCCTTCTTCGAAACCTTGAAGAAGGGATCCAAGTTTGAATGGAGAAAGGAGGCAGCTGAAGCTTTTGATAAGCTCAAGTAGTACCTGGCTGAAATCCCATTATTAACTAAACCAATGCTGGGTGAAGATCTTATTGTGTATATATCTGTTGGCGAAGTCGCGGTAAGCTCGGTACTTATCAGGGAGGATGCAGGTGTGTAAAAACCTATCTATTATATCAGCAGGATACTGAGAGGAGCAGAGTTGAACTACTCGGATCTAGAGAAAGGTGGATTTTCATTGATCTATACGGCTAGGAAGCTTCGTCCTTCTTTTTGGGACACAAGTTTAAGGTACACACCAACTTAGTCCTTAAGTAGGTTTTGAGTAATCCGAATGTATCTGGACGATTGATGAAGTGGGAAGTTCAGCTCAGCGAGTACGATTTGGTATATGAGCCTAGGCTGGCTATAAAAGTGCAAGTGTTAGCAATTTTCCTGCAGGATATGGTGCACTCATCAGAACATAAGGAGGGATAAAAGATGTGGCTATTTAATATGGATGGATCAACTATGACATCAGGAGCGGGGATAGGGAATGTTTTGACTAGCCCAGAGGGGGAAATCTTTGATCTTGTAATCAAGCTGGGATTCGAGGCCTCTAATAATGAAGCTGAGTATGAGACACTACTACGGGGTATAAAAATTGCAAGCGACCTGGGAGCACATCGAATCCAAGAGTATGCAAACTCACAATTGGTAGCTCGCTAGTATGATTCTTCTTTTGAAGTAAGAGAAGAATGCATGCAAGAATACTAAAAGAAACTCAAGGAAGGGGTAACTCAATTCAAGGAGTTTAAGATAGAACATTTACCGCGAGCTGATAATATCCGGGTGGACCAAATCGCCAAGATGGCTGGAACATTAGGTACTTGTAACACAGGAAATGTCACATTGATGGAGTTAGCACATAGCAGTGTAGAAAAGGGGAAGGAGATTATGGAGATAGATGAAAGAGAAGATTGGCGGACACCAATTCGGGAGGCTCTCGATAAGGTGGTCACTGGGAACATACAATTATCCACTAAAGAAGCCAGGATGGCAGCGCGCTTTTATTTAATGAATGGGGACTTATACAAGAGGTCTCACTTTGGCACATACTTGAAGTGCTTGTTAAAGGAGGAAGGGTTGGAGGTACTACGGGAGATACTTGAAGGATATTGTGGACGCGAAAAGTAGAGCACTTGTCGGAATAGCTTTGCGAGATGGGTTTTCTTGCCGGGGGTGAAGATTATGGCAGGCGAGCACGTTAGGACTTGCAGAAAGTGTCAGATGCACACACTTATTATTCACGTGCCCGAAGAAGATATAATGTCAATGAGATCACCGTACCAATTTGCACAATGGGGAATCGACATTGTGGGTCCCTTTCCAAGGACGCCTTGCAAGAAACTCCACTTGGTGGTCGCGGTGGACTACTGTACAAAGTTGGTGGAGGTCGAGGCTGTGATGGGAATTGGCAAGCAGAACATCATTGATATTATTTTTAACAATGTTATGTGTAGGTATGGCCTACCATGGGTGTTTGTCTCGGACAATGGAACACAATTCAATTGACACATGATCTAGGATTGGTGCAAAATGAAGGGGATGAAACAACGATTTACTTCCGTAGCACATCCCCTAGATAATGGACAATTTGAGGTCACTAATCATATCATTGTGCTACTAGGGAAAGCAGGGGGACTTTATCTTGAGTAGCTCTCTTTTATCTTATGGGATTATCAAACAACTCCACGAACCACTACAGGCGAATCACCTTTTAGCCTAGTCTACGGTATGGAGACTATCGTTCCGGCAGAAGTAATTAGAAGATGCCATCAGTTATAAAAACTCAATTAGAAACAAAATGATCGACTGGCTAGGGGAGCTCTCAAAATAATCGATGAGATATGCGACAAGGCTGCAACACATGTGGAAAGATACAAACAGAGAATTCAATCGACCTTTAACAAACGGGTAAAATGAAGGTACTTCCAGGTTAACGTCTTGTCTGGAAGCGGGCTGATGCAATCTATACTACCAAAACTCTGGATCCAAATATTATAGGACCACTCCAGGTCATCAAGTTACTCAAAGAAGGAGCATATGTGCTCGCAGATGCAAAGGGGAAATCTTTACCAAGGAGATGGAATGTCTGCCCCCTAAAGAAGTACTATACCTAGCTCTTTGGGTGATGGATGGTATCTCTATTTTTTATTATTACTATCATGGGCTGACGTTTCTTTAGGTCAACAATGGACTCGTATTTTTGTGCACTTTTCACAAACTATGGGCTGATGCTTGTTTAGATCAGCGGTGAATAAAGGGTTATTATTATGGCATTTTATGAGTTTCATGGTTTTTCGGGATATGGTTATGACTCGATGCTTTCATTAGGTCGATGATGGTTTTCATGGATATGATAATGGATGGATGGATGGTTTATATAAGAACATGTTTGATTTACATGTTGGAATATGTTTGATTTACATATTCCAAGATGTGTTGGAGGGAGCATGTTTGACTTACATGTTTTCTTTCAATTTTTGTTGTCGATAGTATGTTTGAATTACATAATGATATGTTGTTTTGATTTGAAGTTTAGAACATGTTAGGTTTACATGTTCTTAACACCTCTTTTTCTAGGTATGTTGGATTTACATACTCTTTGCTGTAATGGGCATGTTTGATTTACATGCTCTTTACGAATGTTGCTTTTTGATTATGGTGAATTGATCTTGCAACTTATGTGGAAAGTAGGTTTACGTGATATCTCTTATCTTAAAATTGTAGAAAGGCTATGGGATATATGTTGATCATCGTCTGGTGATTTTTTGATCCCTTGTGTCTCGCATTACAAGGACTTGGGGGACGTATCATTTGGATGGTAGATAACCTAGTTGTTTTACTTGGTTTCATTAACTTGGGGGACTAAGTAGTTTCTTAGTTACCTCTGGTTTACTTTCCCTACGTTGATGCGACCTGATTTATTTCTGATCCACACTGTTTGTGATATAATATGGTTAATTATATGGTGTTTTCATATACCTATCTTATGTTAGATCGGCACAGGTATAGCATCATCGATTGAATGGTGGTATTACTAAATGAATCGTAGAGTTCATAAATAAAGGAGACCATTCAACAATGATAAAGCATACTACATCAGTTTGCACATGGCAAATTAAAATCATGAAGGTGCATGAATCTTATTACAAAACAGAAAGCTCAGGAATTACGAAGGGGTATAATCAGAGACTAACTCATCAAGGGGGCGTCAAGATCATTGGCGAGTCCGTCTCTCGGTATTGCATCTCTCGTACAAGTGGTCCACCAATAGCCATGAAGAGTATTATTTTCATCTCTACGCCAAAATGTGAAGGCAGGGTGATTTTCTTGTAACTTCGCCATGTCCAACTGGACGTTGATTTTTTCCGTTGCAAGCTGAACCTTGACTTGCTCAATGGTGATGTTGAACCATGCTTTAGATCCTCTCTCCACCTTCTTTAGGAAGGTCATCGTATGTCAATAAGTCTCAATCAAGTGGGTCCTATATGTTTTCATGAATTTTCTACCCACTTCGCTTCTCAAGAATGTTCGATGACCTTGAACCACCCCTTCGTCTCTTCCATCAACTCTCCCTTCATATTTTCCTTCGGTGATTCCTTGTTGACGTGTTATGTGATCTACCTCCTATATTTGTCAATCTTTATCTTGCAGGAGTCCTTCTAGATCCATTAGTCGTCCCCCCCAATCGGGTGGCCTCCACTCTCAATGTTTCCAGCTGACTGTTGGCAACATTTATCTCCTCTCCCCAGATCGCTAATTGGCGATGAGCCTCATCCAGTTCTCCTTGAGTCAAGGATAGCTGTTGCATTTGTTTCTCGGCCTGAACCGTCAGCTCGTCCTATGTCTTTTCAACTCATCCTCAGGGTTCACTGATAGTAAGTGGCTCGATAGTGAGGACATCCAGGGTTGAAGCTATATTATGAAAAACAGAGTAAATATGGTTTATGTTAAGGTGTGAAGAAATACGATGTCTCATGTACAATAAGATTTTAAGAATGTGAATAAACTGGGTCAACATTTGCTTTTCGAGGAGAGATTGGATCTGGTCGGCATCATGGCATTGCGCGAGATCCTTATCCAGGTTCGGAGAGCTTGAGGTGGACACCTTTTGAGTACGTCAGCGTTTTGAAGTAGGGGTTGTGCGCTGCGTTGAAGTTTGCTCATGAGCTGGTCTTTTCTTTTTTCCTTTATCCAGCATGGTTCGAAGTGGTATTTGATCCTCCGCATCCACATGCTCCTCTCGCTCATCCCTCGCAGCCAATGCATGTAGGTATTGTATAGATTTAGTAAGCGACATTTTTTTCTAGAAGATGTAATATTTCTAGAAGGCGGACGAGCTATTTTGGGGAGCGGCAACCTCTCGTACAATGGTGGCGAGCTCTTATTTGAGGTGGCGGGCTATTATAAGATAAGAGATATGAAGACAGCTCGGCACTAAGTGGTAGCTCAGTGTTGAGGATGGGTTTCAGGATTTAACATGGTTTTGGGCCCTGTTGGGCTAATATGGATTATTTTTTGATGTCCCGGCAGATTAAGATTATGGACACGGTTATTGGCCCATGGTTATTATGGTAATTTAGCGAGAGTTCTCATATCTATGGAAATTAGCATACAAGAGGAATCTTAATTCTAAGTCGGTCGCTATTTTTGGAATTATAGTTCTAACAGACGATGAAAACCCTAGATTGGGAACACATCTCTAATCTATATAAAGAGGACTCCGACCTCATTCTTTTCTCTCTAAGTTGATTTTATCCTACATTTAAACTCTCGCATAATTATCTAAAACACTATCTGACTTAAGCATCGGAGTTCCTACTCCAAGGCTGTCCACAACCTGGCTTGGGTTTTATTTTGCTAGATCTATCAGGTCGCCAGAAGCTCCTTAGAGATCTATCAAGTCGCTGTTAACATATCTAAGGTCAATCAGGTTGCAGATTACGTAATTAAGGTCAGTACTTACTTTTCTTTGTGAACGAATCTTTTTGGTCGCATCAGATGCTTACATGGTGAAGATTTTCAATCAATCAACCATCATTGAAAAAAATAATGGGTCAAAATCAAAGGAGATTAAAGATTCTGTATGTAGATAAAATATCTCTTGATCTTTCAAGATATCAGTAGAAGTTACGACCTCATTGGTAGGGTTTGCAGGGGGAGATCTACGACCGTTGGGCACGGTAAATCTCCTAGTTTCACTAGGGAAAGACCCGTTCAGGAAAACCAAGTGGGTACATTTCCTGGTGGTAGATGCGCCATCCTCTTATAATGCCATGATGGTAAGACCATCTTTGAGTCAATTTCAAGCAATGTTCTCCGTGTACCATATGAAAATGAAATTCCCAGCTCAGGAGGGGGTCGGAGAAGTTAGAGGAGATCAGTATGCATCACGACGATCTTACGTGGAATCCATCAGGAGAGTCAAGGAGGAGAGAAAGCCTAAGAGGGCCAGAACTGAAGATGTGATGCAGGAACCAGCTCGGGCAGAGGAGAATTTAATGATGTTGGAAGTGATCCTAGAAGATAGCAACAGAGTTTTGCGAGTGGGGACAACAATAAGATTGGAAGTTTTTGTAGAACTGGTGGCCTTCTTAAGAAGCAATGCAGACGTCTTTTCTTGGTCGCCTCAGGATCTAGTGGGTATTGATCCAAGGATAGCTAAGCATCACCTCAGTATCCATCCTAAAGCAAAGCTGGTAAAGCAAAGGAAGTGAAATTTCGGCCCAGAAAAGGAAGCAATAACCCAAGCTGAAGTGGAAAAGCTATTACAAGCAAAGCACATACAAGTGATACAGTTCCCGAATGGCTATTCAATGTCGTACTAATGCCAAAGACAGAGAAGGACTGGCGAATGTGCATTGATTTGAGAGACTTAAATCATGCCTGTCCTAAGGATCATTACCCATTGCCGAGGATAGATCAGCTCGTGGATTCCACCTTAGGTTGTGAGTTACTGAGTATGATGGATGACTCTCACGGATACCATCAGATCAGGTTGGCTAAGGAGTACGGGAAGAGGGTTAGTTTCATAACCCCAAAAGGGGCGTACTGTTATGTGGTCATGCCCTTTTGACTGAAGAATGCGGGAGCCACATACCAACGACTGGTATACAAGATGTTTAAAGCTTGGCTTAGGAGAAACATGGAAGTATACATAGACGATATTCTAGTTAAGATCTCTAAGGCAAGATCGCATGTGGACGACCTGAGGAAAAGTTTTAACACCCTAAGAAAGTACCAGATGAAGTTCAACCCTAAGAAATGTGAATTTGGGGTACAATATGGAAAATTCTTGGGGTACATGGTCACAAGGAAGGGGATAGAGGCTAACCCAGAAATAATCAGGGCCATCATGGATATGCAGACCCCACAGAATGACAAGGAGATACAATGTCTAGCGGGACGAATAGCCACTCCGAGCAGATTTGTCTCCTGATGAACAAAGAAGAGCCTGTCAATTTTTCAAGCTCTAAGGAAGAAGGCTCGGTTCCACTGGGATGAGGAATGCCAAAAAGCCTTCCAAGGATTGAAGGATCACTTAGACAACATGTCATTAATCAACAAACCGATAGTGGGCGAGCTTTTAGTCTTGTATATGTCCGTTGGCAAGCAAGCAGTTAGTACGGTTTTGCTCAGAGAGGAGGGTAGAGCACAGAAACCAGTATATTACTGGAGAAAAGTTTTACATGATGCTGAGCTCCGATATGTTGAACTGGAACGAGCTATGCTGGCCTTGATCGGCACAGCCCAAAAGCTCCAGCTCTATTTCCTTTTGCACAAAATAATAGTCAGAACTAACCTACCCTTCAAAATGATAGTGAGCAAACTGGAGGTCTCAGGGCGGTTAGTGAAGTAGATCATCGAGCTGAGTGAGTTTGATATAAACTTCGAGGGACGAACAGCGATCAAGACCCAGGCGCTAGCGAATTTCATGCAAGAAACGATCATGTATCCCGATGAAAAAAGGGAATGGATCATATACACTGATAGCTCAGTGGGGAGATTAGGGTGCGGAGCAGGCATAGTACTGATAGACCCAGGGGTCACTACAGAGTTTGCGGTATGGATGGATTATCGCTTGTCTAACAATGAAGTGTAGTGTGAGGCCCTACTAACAGGAATACAGAGGTAAGAGAGCTCGGGGATTAGCGAGTAAGTGTGAGAGTGGACTCCCAATTGGTGTGCAAGCAGATACAAGGTGAATTTGACACAAGAAAGGATCGTATGCGAATGTACGTAGCTCAGTTCCATGATATTGCCGAAGCTATTGACTCCTTAAACGTACTACAGATCCCTAGGGAGGAAAACACTCGAGCAGATTATTTAGTTAAGGTGTCCAGTTCAGCAACAAATTTCTGGAAAAGAGTAATCACTTTGCAAATGGCGCAACCTGAGTTCGGAGAGGATGAGGTGAACGAGTTAGAGGAAGAGGGGGATTGGCGCGTGCCTATCAAAGCATACTTGAAAATAGAGGAACTGCCTAGCGATAGGGGGGAAGTGGTAAAGATATGGGATAGGCCCGATTTTGCCCGATCATAGTAGAGTTGTTCAGGAGGGGTTTTGGAAAACCCCTCCTACGATGTCTAATCCCGACGGAAGGTGCCTATATACTAAGGGAAGTTCATGAAGGATGTTATGGTAATCACATGGGCACTAGGGTCTTATTGAGCAAGGTGATGAGAGCAGGATACTTGTGGCCAAAGCTGAGGCAGAACGCAGAAGTCTTTGTCAAGACCTGTGATCGATGCCAAAGTTATTCCCCACGCACACATCGACCAGCAGAAGAGCTCATGACAATGAGCTCTCCATGCCCTTTCGCAAAGTGGGGAATAGATCTGGTAGGGCCCTTCCCCACTACCCCGGGTTAAAAGAAATTCCTGATAGTAGCTGTAGACTATTTCAGCAAATGGGTAGAGGCTGAGGCGATAGCTAAAATCACGGAAGAAGTGGTTATGTGATTCTTATGGAAGAATGTGGTATGCCAGTTTGGTGTCCCAAGAATATTCATATCAGACAATGGCACCCAATTCATGGGAGCCCGAATAAGAGCTTGATGCTTAAAGATGAAGATAGAACAACACTTCACATCTGTGTACCACCCCCAGGTGAATGGCCAAGTTGAGGTGACCAATCGCATCTTGGTGCAAGGTATTAAGGAGCGGTTAAAGAAGCCAGGAGGTAAGTAGGTAGAGGATCTCAGCTCAGTTCTATGGGCATACCGAACAAATCCCAAAGAGGCCACGGGGGAGATGCCGTTTTGCATGGTATATGGCATGGATGTAGTGATTCCTGCAGAGATCGGGATCGAAACCCACAAAATATAAATTTTCTATGAAGAGCAAAACGAGATATTGAGGCAGGATGCGTTGCATTTGGTAGAAGAGATGAGGGAGTTAGCTTCCATAAGAAAGGAGCATATGAGAGAGCGCATCAGAGCGACTTATAACAAGTTAATGGTGAAGCGACAATTCCAGGTGGGAGACGTAGTGCTCTGGAGAGACGATCTAGGTAAGACCAAGGGAAAATTGGATGCTACATGTCATGGACCGTATAAAGTCACTAGGATTTTTGCTGGGGGAGCTTATGAACTAGAGCAGATGGATAGAGTTAAGCTGCCGTGAGCATGGAATGTAGCAAATTTGTGGATATATTATATATAAAGTCAACACATAGGGATTATTTATAAAGAGTGAGATTAATCTAAATTATCTAAAAACTCCAAGAAACCTGAACTGATAGGTCAGCTAAGGACAAATGTCCCAAAAATTGCCTGATTGACCAAGGGGTAGATACCCCAAACCTAACCCGATGGGTCAGCTAAGGATGAATGTCCCAAAAATTGGTCCGATTGACCAAGGGGTGGATACCCCAAACTTGACCTGATAGGTCAGCTAAGGACGAATGTCCAAAAAATTGTTCGATTGGCCAAGGGGTGGATACCCCAAGAAAACCTGACCCGATAGGTCAGTCAAGGGTGAAAGCCCCAGAAATCGGTCTGATCGACCAAGGGGTGGGTACCCAAGAAAATTGAAATGATATTTCTTCTATCTTTTTCTCTCCAGAAGTTTTTGTAATTGGGAAAATATTTCATGAAGGTTAGCATTTTCTTCTGAAAGGAGATAATTCTCATTGAAAAAAGGAGAGGTTTTTCTTCTGAAGAATATTTATTTCCTTCATCAAAGATTCGGAAGCCATAATGATAAATTGATAAAGCGGGGAAAAACATTTATATAAAGTGATAAGCACATAGTATAGAGGATAGTACTAGGGTTTCCTTGACTCAGGGAAACCCTAGACACAACAAGAATACAAAATGGGATGAGCAAAAATAATGTTCAGTACAATAAATATAAATCAACTAAAATAGGCAAACAAAGCAGATGGTCAGCATACACCCCATAATCCCGAGTGATCAGTTCACCTCCTCCTGCTCAGCCGCCCCGGAGACCTCCCCGAAGGTGCTCTCGAACTGAGACCCACTTTGAAGCTCGCACAAATTAGCAAAGGTTGGGAAAGAAGCTGTCGCTTGTAGAGCAAGGGTCAGTGGCTGTTCGGGGAGGGGAGAAGAACTCGAGTCAGGATCATGGAAGGCCTGGAGAATATGTTGTGCAAATTCGGGGGTCCCGAGCTGGTGAAGGTGATCGTCCTCTACAATATAAGTGAGGCATGTAGGCTCAAGAGGATTCTCCATAGGCATGCCACGGTTTAATGGGGCAGAGGGGTTCTATTTACACCATTTCTCGTAGGCGTCCAACGTAAAATAATAGTAGAGTTCAACCTCTGGGATGAGAAGTTCCCATAGCTCCTTATAGTGGGAAAAAGGCTCGCCTATCTATCTCCCAAGTCATTTGGATGAGCCTCAAACCCTCTTCCGAATTGGGGAACTCAGCTCGACCCTCAAATAGGCCCTCAGTTCGAGACTCATCAACTTTTGTGCCTCTTCTGCTTTAAGGAGTGCTTCATCCCGGGCCCTCCCCTCTCTCTCATAATCCCTCTTCAGCTCGGCTTCGAGCTCCTTCATCCTGGACCGTAATCCCTTCATCTCAGCATCCTTTTCCTTGCAGAGGCTCACCAGCCCTTTGTCTCTCCCCTTCAGGGCAGCATGTTCCTTGACGAGGTCCGTGTTCATCAGGGTGCCCCGAGCCTGAGCCACCCCATCTTAGCGATGGCCTTGTATAACCAGAATGGTGGGGATTTAAAAAAAAGAGGAAGAGAGAGAGAGAGAGAAAAGAACAGGAACAGGAAAGAGGACAGTTACCCTCGCATCATCTTGGCAGAGAGACTTGATTAGCTTAGGATCCAACCACTTCTCTAGAGTGCAATGGTCGGAAGAAGGGCACTGCCCTTGAAAAAACTTATTTGCCACCCCCCGGAGTAGTACAATATGGACGTGTTGTTGAACAAGCTCAAGTTAGGGTTCTCTACCTGAGACCCCGAGGGTGCAACCCCTATTCCAGATCAGGCACGTGTGCACTAGGCGAGCGCATGCTCGTCCCCCGAGTCAGAGGGGATCGTTAGGTTAATATTGGGTCTGACTGGCCTCTCTGGTCTGGACGGCTCATATGGTCTGGACAGCTTTCCTGGCCTGATCGGCCTTCAGGAAGACTTTTTTCAGCAGGCAGAGCAGACTTTTGCTTGCGTGCGGCCATCATGTTCTTCATCATGGTGACTGCAAGGGAATTTACGAAAGATTAACAATGAAAATATAAATGTAATAATGAATCCTAAGTAGATAAAAAAGATAAAAGTGAAAAGGGCAGATGTTTTTTAAGTTTTTAGTGGTGTTGAAATAAGAAAAGTGGGTTCATGACTTGGTATTATCGGAATTTGATTCGATTGTAAGAATCAAGGGGTTTTTAGCTTGTTGAAATTAAGAGAAAACGAAAATAAATGAAAACTAGATGAAACTACGACTATCTATGAAAGGAAATGCAAGTATTTCGTATGCCTCATGCGTGTGCCCTATTAGAATTGCAAAGACATAATGAAAATAATCAAGTAAAAGCAAAGTTCACTAAGTACAAGTATGAAAGCCTAAAGTACTACTATGCATGCATGATCATAAAAACGTAAATAATGAAAATTGACAAAAATCAAAAGCACCAATGGAAAGAGCACCAAAAGTTGACGTGAAAGTTAAAAATTTTATGAGAAATAACTAGAAACGAAGAGTAGATCTAAGATTCAACATAAAACTATGCATGAAAAAAACCAAAATAAAGTATATGAAATATTCAAAATTAAAACGATCAAGGACCCGATTTATGATCTTGTTGTGTCACTCACCTAGATTCCAAAGCCAAATCACAAAATCAAAAAATACATCTAGGAGCTAAGGCAAAATGCATAAATTGAATAACAAGTATGAAATTGAAGAACAAGGAAGAAAATAAAGGAACTTACTTGAATTGAAAAGAGAATCCAAAGGCTTAAATGAAATTACAAAGCAAAATAAAATCCAAGTGATGACTTGAATTCTTCTCAGGCGTATGATTTGTACTTTTTTGTACGCATTTTTGCTACCTTTTTGTGTTCCGTTTGTATGTGTTTTGCTTGCATTTATGGGTATTAGAAGTCATTTTAGCCTATTTTTTTAGTTTTAGGTTTTGTAGTGTTTTCTTTGTTTTTACTAGTTTTTCTAATATTTTCTTAGTTTTTTTAATTAGTTTTTGTTTTGAAGGTCTACTTCGGTCAAAGTGGGACCACGAAGAGGTCGGAAGATGATTCAAACCCGAGAAACTCATTTTCAATCCACAACATATCTTTGTTGTGAGGATCGACCGGAAATGACGAGAAACGTGGCCATTTTCATTGTCACCTCATGCATTCGCTCGGCGGATGTCTCAGTTGCCGTAAAACAAGCATAAATCCAAAACCACTTGTGCCATTCACCTCCACCTTATATCATTGGAAATATGAGAGAAATGTATAAAACTCCTGTGTTTACAACATTCCTAAATTCTGAGTTTAAGAATGGTTAAAAGCAGCTTTAAGTGGAGACGGTTCGCAGTGGCCTTGCTTGTGGCAGGTTTTGGTGCGGAGCCCATAAATTTCGGAGGGAAATTCCAAATGGAACAAATCAAACTCCAAATGAAAGATAAGAGGAAGGTCTAGATTTCATATGAAAACATCGATGGCTGATTCCGTATTTTTGTTAGTCTATAGACTGGATTTCAGTCGATCGATTGCTCGGCAAAAAGTTTGGGGCGTTTGAACAAGTCAGTCGATCGACTGACTTCCAGTCGATCGACTGAAATGCTGAGGATGTGTGATTTGGCGGAAGAAATGACCATTTTGCCCTTGATTGACCTATATATGCTTCCCACCCATTATCCACAAGAAAAAACAACTCTCCTTGGTGGTTTTGGACCTAGTTCCATCTCCTCCAAGCATTTCCTTTCTCTTGCAATTAATACCCTAGCTTAATTCTTAGCTTATGTAGTTTAGTTAGCTTAGTTTTAGTTGTCAAGTGTTGGAGAGGGTGACAATCTCCTATACTTGTTGCTCTTTTTTGTATTGAAGATTTGGTTGCTTTTGAAGGTTGTAATTTGGATTTGAAGCTTTTGGTGTTCAATGAAATTGGTAGTTTTCTTCCCCTTTATTATTATGCTTGGTTCTTGATTAATTGTTCATGTTGTTGTGTTGTGTTTGCTTTGTTAAAATTGCTTAAAGTATGTTGTTGGGTTTTAGTTGTTTTGTTGTTCATTGCTTTTAAATCCTCTTGGTAATTTTCTAGCTTGTTGTTCTTCCTTGTTCTTGCAAACTCCATTAATGCTCCCTTCAAGCTTTTTACCTCTTTTAGTTAAGCAAGCTTTTGGATTTTTAAAGAACTATGAAACTTTCCTCTTTTGATAATTTGTCTTGTCTTATTTCAAAGCCTTTGACTTTTTCTCAATTTCAAATGATTTGATTTTCCCTCCATGAATTCTCTTTTAATTGTAAGCTTTATTTGATCCAATTAGTTTAGAAATTAGGGGTTTAGGGTCAAGGTTTATTTAGAACCATTAATCGGATTTTGTCGAGGCTCGGGATTGATGACTCCGACACTTGGTTGATAATTCGGGATTGACAACCTCGAATCGTGGATTAAGTGCTCGGCAAAAAAACCGATTGATCGTGGAGACAGACCAAACACCCTAAACCCTCATTTTCATTATTTTCATCAAAGTCCTCTTTTAAATTCAAAACTCAAATCAAACCAATGACTTAATGCTTTCTTAGTTTAGATTAGTGTAATTTAGCTTAACAAAAGAGTGACTAAAAACACCGACCGCCGATTATATCTATCCTCGAGAGACACGATTCGAAAAACTTACCGCTCTACAACCGACTCCGTACTATTGCGGAGAAGATTTCTTAGAGTGCTAAGAATTCTTCGATCAGCGTACAAACCCAAGAAAAAGCTTGAAATTAACTCTAATATCTAGAGAGAGAAATTAAATCTAAAAACCTAGAGAGAAAATAAATCCCAAGCACATGCAAGAGTTGGGAGGAGAGTTCATTCCTTTGTTGGGGAAAGATGTGGGGTTTATATAATTGTTTGTAGGGGCAAAAATGTCAAAAGTGCCAAGAATCCCGAGGGTCTCTGCGACGCAGTCGATCGGCTGTAGGTTCGGTCGATCGATAGTGTGTCGATCGACTGCCCTAGTTCCAAGTGGTTTGGCTACTATCGAGCATTCGGTTTTGTAGCTTGCAGTCGATCTGTGGTCATTCGATCGACTGTCAGTCGATTCGGGCTGCTTTTGGCTCGGTTCTCTTGTTTTGGCAAGGATTTTGGGCCTCAATGCCTTGGCTCGAACCTAGGCATATGCCTGAATATCTTGGCGCGAATCTAATTCATTTAGCCACCTACTAAACCAAAAATTTGAACTTTAAAAACCCAAGAATCGCACAAATATTACCAACATCGGATAAATAAAGCTCAAAACAATAAAACAAGAAAAAAACCTAAAACCCTAATGAAATACGACTCAAAAATACTAAAAACAACACTAAACTCTAACTAAAAACATGAGAAATATACCACAGTTACATGCAAAACAACCACCCCACGCTTATCAGTTTGTTCGTCCTCGAACAACGAAAAGAATCGAGAATGTACATGTAATGAACATTATGTAAGAAGAAAAATCCTTGTGCTTATTCGAATTAATATGATGAAAGTTTCAAAATAAACTCGTTATCGCCAAGCATTACTCGTATTACACTTTCTCAAATGAAAACCAAATCGATGACTTTCTCACAAAAGGAGTTTTGAGGGTGTTTCGCTCCATTCGCTCAAGTGTTAGTTTATAGGATGTGTATACTCTTGAATCGGACAATGCATGCACCTCGTCAAGATTTCACAAATCGAAAACTCAAAATCGCCCATTGTACATGACCAAACAAGAATCGAAAGAGGTCTTTATTTTGGGTTGTAATGTTGGCTCTTTGGTAAGGTATGGTATATTTGGATATAGTGGCTAACACACGATCAAACGTGATCAATAACAGTCAAAATCCTAACTTCTAGAACTCGAAACTTATAAAGGCTTCTCCCTTCCCCAAATCACCAAACTATCATTCGAAACTCTTTTTTACACTCGCACACTTTTTCGAATTTATTTCACAATACTTAGAAGATTTTTGAATTTGCTTCTTTTTACTAATTTAGCCTTTTTGAACATTAGGCCTTTCGCTCAAACGCACGCTTTATCACTTTTTGTGATTTGTTTTGGAGTTTATTTGGATTTTTTTTTTCTTTTCTTCTTTTTTTTAAAGATGATATATATAAGAAACTCAAAACCCGAAACCCACAATTCATTTCCCCACATTCCTAGCCAACTAAAAACATACACTCTCATCTCAAAATGTATGAAGATATAAGAGCTAAAATCGAGCTCGGCTAACAAGAAACAAGGCATAGGCTCAAGGGGGATCATTTGAAATTTTTAAGTAGCTTATATATTTGCATATGGCCGGAAATAAGGTTGATATATATGCCTCAAGGTCATTTCAAAATTCAATCGTGTACGAGCAAAATCAAGTCTGCTCAATGCAATTTCTATAAAAATGCAAGCAAAACCGATAAATCACACAAGACTACTCACTAGTTTGCACTGGATTTTGGAAAACAAAATCAAAAGAGCTTTTAGTGCTTTGCAATATTATTACGAGTAGATGTTGATTATATATATATATATATATATATATATATATATATATATATATATATATATATATAGGCGGATTTTGGACGAAGCACAAAAATTCAACCTCTTACACAAGAGGACATAGACATGTAAAACCCGACAAATAAATTATTCAACTTCCAAGCATTTGGTGATTGCTCAACAATGTAATAAAAACAAAAAAGACACAAAAATGACTCAACCATATAAATGCGCAATTAGTAAGCGTCACTTCGCCAAGAATGTTTCACTTCGCCAAGGCTTGAGTTAAGAAAGACAAATCATGCTTTTCGACACCCGGACCCTAACCACCTACCCACCCCATACTTAAACCATGCAATGCCCTCAATGCATTTTAATCAAAAATAAGTAAAAGGAGGGTGAAATAGAAGCTTCCTTAACCGAGCGAGTTTGGGTCGAGATCGATGGAGTCCACTTAAGCATCCAAGCAATCCAAGCAAAAATCAAGCATGATTTGTTTCTCTCGGCTCCGTGAACTCTATTAACTTTTCAATTTGGCCAAGGTTGAAGTCAGAAAACAACACACTATAAAAGAAAATCAAAAAATCAAAAAAACAAAAAAACACAAGAGAATATGCACATGACTCAAAACAAGACAAAACCAAGTGCTAAAAAGAACCAAAAGAAGACACAACTTTTTTTATTTTTCATTTTTTTCGATTATTTTTGGATTTTTATATAATAAGAAAGCAAGGAGAGAAAGAAATGTAAAATAAAAGAAATAAGCGAATAGAACATAGGTTGCCTCCCAAGAAGCGCTTCTTTACGTCATCAGCTTAGATAAAGAGCCGTGACAGTAAGGCTTGACTTGATGGCCGTTGTCTTGGCCTCATTCTTGCTTTTAGGATCAATCAAGGTCACCACCCCATTTGGATTGACATCTTCAATCGTATACGGTCCCATCCACTTAGGTTTCAACTTGGCGGTATATAAGGTCAAACCGGCGTTATAAAGCAAGACGGGTTTACCAACCTCAAGATATTTTGGGCCCATCCTCTCGTCATGGATTTGTTTCGCTCTTTCCTTGAAGAAGTGAGCATTTTCACATTGAAAGTTCCGAAACTCGTCTAACTCTTCCACTCGCAACATCCTCTCACGCCCGGCCTCCTCTTCATCTCGATTCACATTGGTAAAGAAAACAACCGGCTTGCTCTCCTCAAGATAATCTTTGATTTTTTCAATGGGTTTCTTTTCCAACCCATCATTAACAATCTCCACATCCCCTTCTAAGAATTCATCGTTGCCCTCAATGACACATATACAAGATTTTTCACATAAATTGTTGGCACATTGAATCAAAATTAACTCGTCGTTAGGAATAAGAGTCTCATTACCCTCATCACAACCTATAACACAAGCTCCTGAATCAAACTCCTCTTCATTGCTCTCCTCCTCCATATAAACTTGGTTACCCAACTCGTGAATCACGTCAATATGTAAGCAATCCACATAGAAGGAGCTTGATGGAATCGATGACAAGTTAGCCATTGAAAACGTGACCGTGTCACCCACTACGAACAACGTGAGATTTTTCTTCCCCGCGTCTATCAAACACTGAGTTATATCCATGAATGGGCGGCCTAACAAGATAGTGTGGTCGGCTCCATCATTCTTCACCATGCCCACATCAAACACCACGAAATCTATCGGAACCACAATCCCCCCAACTTGAACAAGAACATCCTTGACTACCCCCTTTGGGTGTCTAATTGAACGATCGGCCAATTGTAAGAAAATGCGTGTCTCTTGTAAAGGAGGAAGGTTCAATTGTTCGTATATCAAAGACGGCATAAAATTAACACCTGCCCCGGAATCAAGCATGCCAATAATGATTTTCCCATTTTTGAGTTTGATATCAATACAAAACGAGCCGGGATCGCCCTCTTAAGAGCCGAGAGAGAGGGCCACAAATTTCGGATGGCGTCTAATATGTCGTACAATAAACCATGAAGCTTTTGAAATTGGTCGACCTTCATAGCACTTTGTAGCCGGGGGCCTTAGAAATTGGTGCCTTGTAGGGATTTGATGGCTTGTGTAGGCCATCGGGAAATTCCCTTGCTAAAGTGAGACCCACAGGTATAGAATCGGGAAGAGTAAAAACACTCGGGATAGCAACCACCTCCTCCTCGGACGGTGGGACATCCGTATTATCAACCACACCATCACTTTCAAGGACCGTAGCCGCATGGGCTTGCGAAGGTTGGCTTGAAAATTTCGTTTCTCATTCGCTTGTTTAAAAATATTCACGTCACTTGCCAATTGGCCCACTTTAGTGTTTATCCCATTCGTCGTGTCCTCAAGAGCAATGAACCAAGCATCAAACAAAGCCGTCAATGATTGAAATTATTGCATAATAGCTAAGAGGGTCAGATTGGAAGGTGGAGTAGGGGCATTCACCAGAATCGAGGGACGAGATAGACCCACATTTGGATTAGCATAACCAAAATTCGGATGCATGCGGTTGCTCGGATGATATGGAGGACTTTGATTCGGTGGATGAGCAAAAGGAGGCTTAGCGACACCGGGTCCCGTTTAATAAACTCGAACTCCACATACCTCCTCCGATTGAGGCATCGTCATATAGAAAGAGGGGTTCTACGGATAATAAGTGGTATCATGACCAATCATTCCATATGACACACACGGGGGATCCGGACTTGGGCTCAAAAATTTAGCCATTTGAGCCTTCATAGTCGCTACTTCCTTTTCCAACTCAATCTCTCTAGGATAAGAAGCTTCACTCACTTCATTAGCATTGGAGTACGTTGATCGAGAAGATTTTTGTTGAGAGTTTTTGGCAAGAGTGGTGAAAATTTTGAGACCCACTTGAGGAGGTTGTTCTTTCATATTACCCCGGCCGACGTATCCACCGTATATTGGAATTATGGGTCCAACGCCTCATAGAAAGTTTAGATTAAAAGTTCCTTGGGCATACGATGATGGGGGCAACTCATGAGAAGATCTCGGAAACGATCCCAAGCGGAGTGAAACAGATCGTCTTTCATTTACTTAAACGAAATAATCTTGATCCTCAACTCGACCATCTTTTCTACGGAGTAGTAATGATCCAAGAATGTTGCTGAGAGCTCATCCCATGTACGAATTGAATTGGGGGGATACCCATAAATCACAACAAAGCCTTATCTTGGAGAGAATATGAAAAAAAACGAAGCTGAAGATGCTCTAAACTCATCATATTCGGGAGATGGAAACTCTAGACTTACCACAAAAATTACCGGATGAATTATAGAGGACCCTCCTGAGCAAACCCATGAAAGATCGGGAGTCGGGCGAAATAGAGCGATCGGATATCAATAGCCATAACTTCGGGGGGAAGGGATACACACGACGATATAGTCTTTCCCACGAAGGCTTTGCTAACTTCTTTCTTAGCGAGGACCGAAGGGGCATATAGGGCATTAGGACTCATCCCCCAAACGAAGAATACGGATCGGGAGTGTCCTCATGATTATTAGTATCGACACCTCCATAACCGGGACCACCACCATTAGCGTTCAAATTCATATTCGGAGCATGATTGAAGTTGTAAGCGGGAGGAACTCCATACGGGCCGGGAATCGGGCTTTGCATGTTCGGGAATTGTGGAGGAGCACCATAACCCCCATTCGGACCGGAAGTTGGAGTATGCATATTCGGAAAGGTACTAGGAGCACCATAACCTCCATATGAACCATTCATACCCACGAAACCACCATGCCCTCCCACGTTGGGTTGACCAGTGCCGTAAACACCATTGGCAACGTGGTTTGCACCATGCCCTCCCACGTTGCCAAAACCATTAAAACTCATCCCATTCCTAACATGGTTTACACCATGCCCTGCCATGTTGGGAATATAAACTTCATTGCTATAAGTATTAGAAATGAAAGCATTATAAGGGTTAGGGAGGGGTGTGGTACCTTCGCGTAGGCCCATGGCATGTCCGTGAGTGGTGAAACCACTCCCTTGATTTCCTAGAGCGTGGTCGGGAGGCTCGTTTGGTTGGGATTCAAAGGCTCGGGCTTGTCGATCGGGGAGGATGGCTCAAGATGAACAACAGGGTCGGAATCATTAGAGCTTTGAGGATCACGGGCCCATGGAGACTACTCAGTAGGATTGAGAAACGGGCCAGTGTTTGGAAGATTATGTGCCATGTCTTGAGTAATATCCAAGGGACGTCGTAAAAGCCTTAATCGGTCGGGGTTTGAAATTAAGGAGCCAATTTGTTCCCAAGGGTTTGACGACCTTGAGTACACTCAATGAAAGCATCCAATACAAAAGAAATCTAGAAACACAAAGAAACTACAAGCAACTCAAAAACCTTAACCAAGCCGAGTCTCAATGGCGCTATTTTTTTTTAAGTTTTTAGTGGTGTTGAAATAAGAAAAGTGGGTTCATGGCTTGGTATTATCGGAACTCGATTCAATTGTAAGAATCAAAAGGTTTTTAGCTTGTTGAAATTAAGAGAAAATGAAAAATAAATGAAAACTAGATTAAATTACGACTATCTATGAAAAGAAATGCAAGTATTTTTTATGCCTCGTGCGTGTGCCCTATTAGAATTGCAAAGCCATAATGAAAATAATCAAGTAAAAGCAAAGTTCACTAAGTACAAGTATGAAAGCCTAAAGTACTACTATGCATGCATGATCATAAAAACCTAAATAATGAAAATTGACAAAAATCGAAAGTACCAATGGAAAGATCACCAAAAGTTGATGTGAAAGTTAAAAGTTTTATGAGAAATAACTAGAAACGAAGAGTAGATCTAGGATTCAACCTAAAACTATACATGAAAAAAAAAACCAAAATAAAGTATATGAAATACTCAAAATTAAAACGATCAAGGACCCGATCTATGATCTTGGTGTGTCACTCACCTAGATTCCATGGCCAAATTATAATATGTAACAATAAATCTAGGAGCTAAGGCAAAATGCATAAATTTAAGAACAAGCACGAAATTGAAGAACAGGGAAGAAAATAAAGGAAAAGTTACTTGAATTGAAAAGAGAATCCAAAAGTTTGAATGAGATTTCAAAGAGAAATAAAATCCAAGTGATGACTTCAATTCTTCTTAGGCTTACAAACCCAAGGAAAAGATTGAAATTAACTCTAATATCTAGAGAGAGAAATTAAATCTAAAAACCTAGAGAGAAAATAAATCCCAAACACATGCAAGAGTTGGGAGGAGAGTTCATTCCTTTGTTCGGGCAAGATGTGGGGTTTATATAGTCGTTTGTAGGGGGAAAATGTAAAAAAAACACCAAGAATTCTGAGGGTCTCTGTGACGCAGTCGATCGAATGAAGGTTCAGTCGATCAATAGTTTGTCGATAGACTACAAGGCAGTCGATCGACTGCCCTAGTTTTAAGTGGTTTGGCTACTGTCAAGCATTCGATTTTGGAGCTTACAGTCAATTTGTGGTCAGTCGATCGACTGGCAGTCGATTCGGGCTGCTTTTGGCTCAATTCTCTCGCTCTGGCAAGCATTTTTGGCCTCAATGCCTTGGCTAGAACTTAGGCATATGCCGGAACATCTTGGTGTGAATCTAATTATTTAGCCACCTATAAAACAAGAATTTTGAACTTTAAAAACCCAAGAATCGTACAAATATTACCAACATCGGATAAATAAAGCTCAAAATAGTAGAAAAAGAAAACAACCTAAAACCCTAATGAAACACGACTCAAAACCACTAAAAACAACACTAAACTCGAACTAAAAACACGAGAAAAATACCACAATTACATGTAAAACAGCAGAGTTTAATAGTTTGTTCAGTATACCGATCTCAGGAGTATGAGGACCATTCTCCTCTTTGATGTTGAACAAGGTCAAGACAGTAGGGCTGAGGAGTTGAGATAGATGGAAAATGTTCTGGTTAAGGGTGTGGATGATCTGCCTTAAAGCAGGAGATCTCTCTCCTCTAGTCAGGTGGGCCTGAGATGGAAGGGCACTGATGGACACTGGGGGAAATCCCAGTCGCCTGAATAGTGATCAAAGAAGAATTTCTTCCTCCAGGCATTATTGGAGGAGGGATTACCAGTCAAAAAATGAATGTCGGCACGGGCTGACAGGTAAAAGAAGTCGTAAGTTGAACTTTTGTCTTGAAACAGAGAATAAAATAGCTGGGCCATAGGAGTATGCCCAGAAAATCGCGCCGCTAGGTGAAACCCTATGATTAACTTAAAAGCGTTGGGTACGAATTATGTACCAGAATCCGATACATCCGAGATACAGCCTAGAAAGAGGGATGAATAGGAAGGCTTAACCCGACTTGATCGGGTGGCGATTGGGATGCCCTTTGTCCGATGTCCGGGTTCACTAGGAATGTTCGCTAGGATCTGGTATTTCGTTCTCAGGGTTCCCAAAGATCTATCGCTGATAGTGGAGACGATGTTATCGAAAACGCCACCCTAGGGCGAGGAGTGCTTCTTCTCAGAAGGGGATGAAGATAACGTTCTAGAGGTAAACCCATACTAATGGAAAGAAGAAGAAGAAGAAGAAGAAGAAGAAGAAGAAGAAGAAGAAGAAGAAGAAGAAGAAGAAGAAGAAGAAGAAGAAGAAGAAGAAGAAGAAGAAGAAGAAGAAGAAGAAGAAGAAGAAGAAGAAGAAGAAGAAGAAGAAGACATAATTGAAAATCTGGATGGGAAAGGAAAAATACCAGGCTTGAAGTGAAAAATAAAACTCTAATCGGAGAAGAAGACAGAGGAAAAAACTCTTGAAGAAGAAAGAATTGGAACATAAAATTGATTATTCTAATAAAAAGAAGCTTCCACCAACTAATCGTTTGCCAAATTTAAAGAAATCAAAATGATATCTATTAGGGGAAGCTTCCGAGTGATAGGAAATCAGTGTCGTAGAGTTCACAGATCTAATGACGATAACTTGAATCCTTTGTCACAAATATTTATCAATAAAATGAAACTGAATCTAGAGCCCCATACGAAACTACTCAACGAATCAAAGCTAGAATTCAAATTCAAGCGGATAAACCTAGATCTGGTCATAATGAGTACACTTCCACAACATAAGAGAATGATGCTATGACATCAACCACAACATAAGAGAATGATACTATGACATCAACCACAACTAAGGCTTGAGCAAGTTCCAGTTTTGGTGCAGTACGAGTATGGGTACCCCTTATTAGGCTGAATAAAAAATGGGTAACGAAATTGACTAGAATCAAGACATACATAATAAGTCTCACCGATTCAAGATTTTTTGGCTCATTCGTTCCAAACTGATTAAGGAAGAAAAGGTAATTCATAGGACATAAGGAATGATGCTACTAAAAAAATTGGCTCACCAAGAAAGAGGTCTCTGAGCTCTAAATTATCTTCTCCGACCAAAGCAACCTACAAAACAAAACCTAAGTCGGATAGCTCTGGCGTATCCGATGCTTAAGTCAGTGGTACGGCCTAATCCTATCTGACCTAAGTCAGTGGTACGGCCTAATCCTATCTGACCTGAAGAGATTATAAGCCTTGAAACATCTCGGGTAAGACAAGTTGGGGCAAGCTGAACCTTTGCCTCACACCATGAGCAAGGGGAAGGGATCAAGAGGGGACAGATGGAACTGAGCTTATATAAATAGTTTAGGAAGACATGCCCCGACCTGACCTCACTCCTGGGCAGGGTTTTATCGTGATCAGGTCAGGGATATATAAGAATTTGTGATAGGACTTGAGGAGCTCTGGTCATCCAAAAAGGATAACCTGCTCGGGTCGTATGAATAACGGTGCGAGATTCGCGGGCTTATTTTCGGGATCTCAAAAATGTCCCTAACCAACTTGGATTATAAATATACCGGTCAAGAGAGGCAGAGGTATGAAATTCTTATTACTCATTCTTCCTCACCCCCATATTAAAAAAGCTTACTGGCTTAAGCATTGGAGAGGATTCCACTGGAATTCCCCCGGTGGTCCTTTCTAACTTGTTTTGTGGACAGGTCAGGCTAGCAGCAAGGTGAAATCGGGTGATCTCAAGACTCATATTTTTTAGGCAAATCAGTCAATAACTTTATATAATGATAAATGAGATCTCAAAAACTAAGAATAAATCAACTTAAGATAGAAGTTAGCCATGTGTCTTCTTTATATAAACAAGAGATATATTCCCAATTTTGGGTTTTCATCTCATTTTCACAATACAATTTCATACTCAATCTACCGAATTAAAATTAGGGTTTATCCTTTATTCTAAGTTACCATAATTGTTAGAACTCTCGTATTTTATTAAGTTACCATAATAACCATGGTTCAATAACCATTTCATACCCTCAGCCCACTGAGACATATCATTCCAACCATACTAGCCCACCGGGGCCCATACCATAACCATAAAGCTCAGCTCTCCCAACCGATCTAATTTAGAGACATAATACCATTCAGCCTATAAGAGCTCGGTAATTCCTTTAGAGAGGTCGCTTTCTTGACCTAATTAGCATGCATGTCGTCCTAGATATTTGATGTTGTATTAGCTAGTCCCCCAAATTCTACCTGATTGAGGTAGAAAACTAGATAGAATGTAAAAACATGTCTTGAGTTTAACCCTACGTGATTCTTGGAAAAAGATCAAGCCGTCAAAATATCCCTAGTGTCAGTTATTAAATGCATACTGTAGTTATGTCGGACACATGACACATGCCCGTTTTCTCATAATAAAGTAATATCATGAGCCAGAAACGAAAGGCCCACTATCAACCCTAAGTATATAAATTTATCGTCCTTCTCCTTATAACCATTTCACCTTTTACATTCTGCAAAAAGATTTACCATCTGCCATTGACGATTTTCAAAAGCTCTTGAGGAAGCAAGTCTTCAATCAACTATCTAACCAACAAATTAGCTCGGCAAGCCTTTAGACCCATAACACTATGGGTAAGTCCCTCTTATTAAACTCAATTGAATTGAGTTTTCACATTTTCGATTTACTTTACTTTTAATCTATATATACCCCCTTACCCCTTTCTTCATTTTCTGTTTTTTGTTTTAACATTCTCTAATTCCCAGAATTCTGATTTCCCTATGGATCTTGCCCCTACTTCAAATACCTTATCTGAGAGTGAATCCTAGAAGTTCCCCTCATTAGGAAGATTAGCAGAAAAAACTCTAGACGAGTAGCCACTGGTCTTATAAACCAACAAGAAGGAAGTCCGACCTGGGATGAACTAGAAACACATACCCGAATACTAACTGGCGAAATCCCTGAAGCCATCCCCTTATCTCCATCACAAAATCTCCGTCCTCCTGCCAACCTAGAATGCTATCGATCTAACCATGTGTAATCCCCCCATTTCGCTAAAACGAAATTGTTTATATTTTAATGAACTGAAGAAATCTTGCCGTCACATAATTGCCGAATTTTATAAACACGGTGTAAAAAAATTTAAAATTTCAAAAGCAATAGAATTTAATCAGTGGAGAATGATAATCGAAATAAACCAAGTCATTATCAATAAAAATTGATAGTTAAAGTAGTCTTGCATCTAGTTCAGACTTTATTTAAAACATAAAATAATAAAATAAAACATTAATAGTTTTCTCCCATTCCTCTCCCTCCTTCACTCGATGTCCCCATATGTACCTGTAAAAAAAATATATTTGATTTGGGATGAGCTCAACGTACTCAATAGGTATACCTGGGATGAGCTCAACGTAATCAATAGGTATACCGACACATCTCATATAAATTATAAACCCCAAAGAAAATGGCTCAATAAATCATAAAACTCACGAACTAACAATATATATTTAATTTTATTACAGCTAAAATGCGATGTAGAATTAATTTTACTGCAACTAAAATGCAACGGGTTCCCCCAATAACCCTTTTTTTGGTCATAGATAGGTTTTGCAGTCTCCGATTTTAATAAATAGATATAGCACATTGCTTTAAACCCAATGACCATTTCTCTAGTCACAAAAAACATTTTTTGCCTCCGGCTATATTGATTATTTAAACGTAGAATTTCATTCAAGAACACATAATATACATAGCAAGTAAATTTGAGAAATAGAATTTAACACAAGACAAGTCGATGGTCCCTACCTTTTAAAATTCGTAGGAAAATTCGATTGTGCACGTAGTCGAAACTTAAGTCTCGTATTGCTTGTCACCTAATCAATATATTTAATTAGTATATATATAATTTTAATATTTGAAATATTAACATATATATATATATATACTAGTTTAACACCCATGTATTACACGGGATTTATAAAAAACTAAATATGAAAAATATTTGTGAAAATTATAAAGTTTTAAATTTAAAATAAGAAATTAAAAGGATGTGTTCTCAACCCATGCCCTATTCAGTTTATTAATTATTACAATTATTGATTAATATTATATTTTAATATTTAGATTAGATTCGTTAATAATTATATTTACATACTTATAAAAATTCAAAAGATGTCACATTTTTGACCAGTCTCTAATCTATATTTATTAATTATTATTAAGTTATTTTGTATTTTTATGTTTAGATTAATTCTGTTAGTAATTACAGTTACATACTTTGAATTAAAAAGGTGTTATACTCTCAAGCTTTCTCGCATTGTGTCATTGTATAATAAATATAAATTAATTATTATTATGTAATCTTATTTTTTTTTTATTTAGATTGAGCTCATTACTAATATTTAGTTACATACTCCAATTATTGCAAATATATCATCATTTACATATATAGAATATTTAAAATTTTAAAATTAAATTATTTCAACTTTTATATTTTCATAATATTGTTTTATATAATTAAAATTATTTCGTGTGCAATTTGTCTTTTAATTAAAATAATTAATTTATATTTTTTTCTACTAATTATATATGACTTATTTATGTTATTATATTAGAAGTATGAAAGAAAATTATTGAATTAGACAAAATATAAAAAGAAAATATTAAGTTAGGCTAAATATAATAAAATAAAATATTAAATTAGGTAAGATGCAATAAAATAAAATATTAAATTAGGTATAAATTAGGCTCGGAATACACATAAGCAACCAAAACACCAAAAAATTTTATATTCAAGCAAATCATACGAAGCAGATGCATAAATTAGAAGGATTTTTCATAAATATATATTTGTTTAACACCAGTGAATTATACGGGACTTATCAAAAGATAAATATAAAAAATACTTGTGATAATTATTTAATCTTATATCTAAAATAAAAATTAAAATAATGTATTCTCAACCAATGCCTTGTACATGTTTAATCTATTTATTAATTATTATAAATATTAAATAATTTTGTATTTGATGTTTAAATTAAATTCAATAATCTTAGTTACAAATTATAAAATTTCAAAACGCGTCACATTCTAAACCCGTGTCTATATCTATTTTATTAATTATTATTATTAAATCATTTCATATATTAATGTTTAGAATAAATTAATTAATAACTATTAGTTATATACTTTGAGATATTCAAAATATGTCATACTTTCAACTCGTTTCGCATTGTACTGATGTCTAATTAATGTTTATTAATTATTAGCATATAATGTAATATTTTTTTGTTTAGATTGAACACATTACTAATATTTAGTTACATACTTAAATTATTGTAAATAACTCATATTTGTACTTATATATAACATTTGAAACTCCAAAAATAAAATTATTTAAATTATATTATCTATAAAACTTATTTAATTATTTTCATACTAAAGTTTTTTTTAATTAAAATCATTTCATATGTAGTTTCTATTTTAATTAAATTATTTAATTTAGATATTATCTACTAATTATATATGACTTAATTCTATTTTTATATTAGAAGAATCAAAGAAAAGTATTGAATAAGGAAAAATATAATAAAAGAATTAAATTAGGTAAGATACAATAAAAAAAAAGTATTAAATTAAGTAAATTTTAGGCTCGGATGACACATAAGTAAACGAAGCACCATAACTTTTTATTTTTCAATCGAATCATACAAAGCAGACACATAGGTTAGGAGGATTTTGCATTAATATATAAGGATGATATATATATATATATATATATATATATATATATATATATAATACATTAATAATAACATAAAATAAGACTGGACTGAATTGCTAGCTCAATAAGTCTGATGGGGCTGGATCGAGATTTTTCTAAGTTGGAGGGCTTAATTAGGAGTTTTTGATAAGCTGGGGCCAAATTGAAGAAGGCTAAAAGTTCTTCTGGTCAATTTAAAATTTCTCGGAAAGGGCAGGGGTATAAATTGCAACACCCACCCCTGAACGCCCAGATCGGTTTTTCTTTTTTTCTTCTCTGAAATCGGAATCGGCCGCAGCACCTCTCTCGTCTTCGGTCATCGCCGGCGGCTGGAAACGGCGACCGTGTGCAGGTGGGTGCAGGCGCCGTTCCACTCCGGGCACGGCGGATCTTTCTCTTCCTAGATTTCAGAAATCGGCTGACTAAAATTCTCTCCACTCTTCTTCGAAATTTCTGCATCGTCGGCCCGGGGTAAGGAAACCGACAAGAGGGCGTAGTCGAGGCGCTACAGTGGCTGAGAAGAAACGAAGGCGGAGATGGAGTTACCGTGGCTGTGGTGGTGGCTTGGCAGGAAAACTTGCTTAGGGTTCGTGGCGGCTCGTTGCGGTGGAGTCGGGAGGACTTCTGGTGATTTGACGTCGTGGCTGCGGCTTTTGGATTAGATTGGGCCGTCGTGGTGGGGTTGTCCGGTTCAGTCTGGGAGTGATTCCAATTTGAGTCGTTGTCGTGGCTTTGCGTTGGAACTGGATTTAGGAAAATGGTGGCGTTGATGGCAGTTCAGGCTGCGGGTTTGAGAAAGGTGATGGCCTTTGGCCTAACTCGGCTGTTGTGGTTGTTCGGCCCTTTCAGATGTTGGTTTGGTTGAATTTTTGGGCTGTGGAAAATCGGCCAGGAGGAGATGATGAAAATTCTTATTTCTCAAATTTGAAGTGTTTGCTGCCATTGAAAATCGTTAACTGTTTTCGGAGAACAAGAACTAGGTTAACTGTTTGCTGCCGGTGAAAATCGTAATGGATTTTTGTGCGATGGCTGAGAAGTGATGGTGTGTTTAAAGAAGGTATGGGTACTTTCTGAAAGATAGGAAGCCTCGGTAAAACCGGGGTAAGTTATTGGGCTTCTTAGGAGCAATTTTTCTATAAAACCAGATAGAGCTCCATGACATGACATTCACCACACCATGTATATATAATAAATAATAATAATTAGAAGGCTACTGTGAATCTCATGTCATATATAGGGCTCCATTATGGAGCCTTATCTGATTATATAAAAGAACCGGACTTGGGAGTCCCAAACAGAATTGGATTACTAGATAAGTTTAATTTCAAATGAATTTTTTTATAGATCTAAGAATAATAAATAAATAAAATACTAATAATTTTTTATAATTTTAAAAGTTGGAAAATATAATTTTTTGATAAATGAGTTATTATTTTGAATAACTAGAATTCTTAGATTAGTTGAAATTAATAAAAAAAAATTCTATTATAGTGACGAGTTTGGGATTTAAAATTATAATTTCATGTAATATGATAAAATAAATGAGAATTATGTTTTATGATGCATGAGTAATACAATCTATCCCTTTTATAAAAGGTTTGTCCTTAAAATTCACTTACTCGTAATGCCGAGATTAGAATACCTTGTCTTTGAACGTTGTTTCCAAATAGTTTCATTCATTCCATGATTTCTCAATTGCATCTTGATCAATGCTATCTCCTTATTCCTTAGTTGGTGTATCATTCGGTCCAAAATGACTTCCGGAGCTTCCTCACCAGTTAAATCATTATTTACATCCAACTCTTCGTATCTCACGACGTAGCGTGGATTGTAAACATACTTCCTCAACATTGATACGTGGAAGACATTATGTTTGCTCGATAAACTTGGTGGTAGTGCAAGCTCGTAGGCTAATTCTCCAATTTTCTTGAAAATTTCAAACGACCCTATGTATATTGGATTCAATTTCCCATTTGACGAAATCTCATTACACCTCTAATCAGTGCTACTTTAAGAAAAACTTTGTCACCTACCTCAAAATGAAGATCTTTCCTTCGACGGTCCACACTAAGACTTTTGTGTATCTTGCGCAGTTTTAATTAGGTTTCGAATCATGGTGATGTATTTAACTTTCTCTTGGACTAACTCAGAGCCCAAAATCATTCTCTCCCCCACATCATCCCAGTATAAAGGTGATTTGTACTTTCTCCCGTATAAAAACTCTATGGAGGCATACTGATGGTGGATTGATAACTGTTATTATAAGCAAATTCTACCAATGGTAATAAAAGTTTACATTGACTTCCCAAGTCGAGTATGCAGGTTCTCAACATATCCTCCATGATTAGATAGTTCGTTAAGTTTGACCATCGGTTTGTGTGTGATAAACCATATTAAACTTCAACTTAGTTTCCAATGCGATTTGCAAGCTTTTCCAAAAGTTTGAAGTCAACCTCGTATCTCTATCAGACAGTTGAAACCGGTACACCATTTAACTTAACAATTTCTTGAATATATATTTGGGTGTGTTGTTCCATTTTAAAATTCATCTTAACCGGTAAAAAGGGAGCTGATTTAGTTAGACGATCTACTATGACCCATAAGGCTTTGTTACCTCTGGTGGGCGGCGATAAATCTACTATGGAATCCATCATGATATGATCCCATTTCCATTCTGGAATCTCCAAGGGTTTGAGAAAACCTAGCAGTCGCTGATGTTCGACCTTAACTCGTTGACATACAAGACACCTTTCTACAAAAGTGGCAATGTCTCTCTTCATGCTCCTTCACAAAAACTTTGTCTTCAAGTTTTTATATATCTTGGTATTCCCAGAATGTGCAATGTAGGGGGTACAATAGGCTTCTTCTTGAATATCTTTCCTCAAATTTTTGTCTTTCGCAACAGAAGTTCTTCCATTGTAAAACAAGACTTCATCGTCTGTTAAAATAAAACCATTGATAGTTCCTTTCCGCACTCTACCCTTCATCTTGTTTATGAAACTATCCCGAGTTTGAGTTTCCTTGATCGTTTCTCTCAATTTTGGTTGTACCACCAAGGATGTTATGATCTCCTTTGTTTTTGGAGGTGTCACCATTTCAATCTTCATCTCGGAGAACTCCTTTACCAACTGATCTTGTTCGGAAAGTAAACTCATTAGTTTCCTCTTACGACTCAACGCATCATCTACCACATTCGCCTTTCTTGGGTGGTAGTTAATGGTCTTTTTCTAACCATCTTCTTTGACGCATGTTCAACTTCTTCTGAGTGAACACTGAAGAGATTCTTTTGTGGTGATAAAAGGAGGTTTATGGCTTGGTATTATCAGAATTCAAGTGCTCGTAGGGATCAATGTGTTTTTAGCTTGAGAAATTAAAAGAAAACAAAAATAAATGAGAAACTACGAAAAGTAAAATAAGTAAAGTAAGTATTTCGAATGCCTCATGCGTATGCCATATTGAAATTGCAAGTAATAATCAAAATAAGCAAGAAAAGCAAAGAAACAACAAAGTACAATAACCTAAGGTACAACTATGCATGCATGATCATGAAATTTAAATAATGCAAATCAACAAAAATTGAAATCACCAATGGAAAGAGCAATAAAAGTTGACGTGAAAGTTAAAATCTTTTTGAAAAATAACTAGAAACAAAGAGTAAATCTAGGAATCAACATAAAACCATGCATGAAAATAAAAACCAAAATAAGCATAGGAAATACTTAAAATAAAAAAATATCAAGGACCCGATCTATGATCAAGGTGTGTCACTCACCTATATTCCATAAACCAAATCTTAAATCTAACAACAAATCTAAGAGCTAAGACAAAATGCATAAATTGAAGAATAAGGAAGGAATTAAGAAGACCTTACTTGAATAAAGAAAGAGAAACACAAACTTGATGAAATTACAATCCAAATTAAATCCAAGTGATGGCTTGAATTCTTCTTGAGCTTACAAACCCAAGAAAAAGCTTGAAAATGAAATCTAAGAACTAGACAGAGAAATAAGATCCCAAACCTATACATGAGTTGGGAAGAATGGGGTTTTTTTTTTTTTTTAGCTAACAAGAGATGTCCTATTTATACTAGGTTTAATTGGGGGTAAATGGGTAAAATAAGCCTTTAAAGCTTAGATTTCCGGGTTTGACCAATGTTGACCCGAAATGGAATTGATACGCTCTTGGCTCGGCGTTTGGCATGATTTTGGTTTAGCATTGGCATGAGTTGGCTCGGCATTGTCAGGCCTTGGCTCGCGCTGGACGGTGTTGGGCGGGCTTGGCGGCGCAACTGTCTGCAGGTGTTGGGCGCTGCTCGGCAGGCGCTGGGCCGCATGGCGGCGCTGGCATCGGCGGGTTGGTTAGGCGTGCTCGCATGCGCTGGCGTGGGCTGGCGCGCGTTGGCGCGCAGGCGTTGGCGCAGGTTGGCACGCGGGGGCGGGCGTTGTCGGGCGCTGCATGTGGGTGCTGTCGGGCGGCATGCGCAGGGACGTGCGGGCGAGCCTTGGCTTCCGTCAAGGTCCCCGGGTGCGGGTTGGCTCGTCCAGGCACGTCTTGGCGACCATTCCAGAATATTTTGGCATTTTGTAGCTAGTTTTTGGCGTGGATTTTGACGCATCCTGACACGTCTTGGCGTGTCCAGACTCGCTTTGGCTCGTGCCAAGGTTAGGATAAGGGCCAATTTCACCTACTTTTCGCGTTCTTGTAAGAATTTAGCAAAAAACCACACCCATCAAAATGTTAATTGAACCCATTTAACCAAGTCAACTATAACATCAAAAAGAAACATGAAAAATAACAAAATAAGAAAACAATCTAATAACCTAATGAGACTCGCCTCAAAAATACTATAAACGACACTAAACCCTAATTAAAACACAAGAAAAACACCACAATTACATGCTAAACAACCACCCCTCACTTATTGGTTTGTTCGTCCTCGAACAACGAAAAGAATCGAGAATGTACATTGATTTGCATCTTTTTGTACATATTTTCATTATCGTTTTTGTTTCACGTTGCGTGTTTTTCGCTTGCTTTTTGTTGCTTTAGGAGTCGGGTTGGCCGTTTTTAGTATTTCTAGATTTTTTTAGTTTTTGTACGTTTTGTTATTAATTTTTGTAGTTTTTCACGTTTTCGTTTTTCTTGGCCGTAGGACGTCCAAGCGGGGCCCACGCTCGTTTGGGATCGTTGATACTCGACTTGGGAATGGACGGACAAAGCAAGGAAGCGCAACGGACGAGGTTCGACAAATCGGCGGACGCTAAAAGAACGAGAAATCGAGCCGGGCGCTGGAATCCAGTCGACCGACTGAATGTTCAGTCGATCGACTGACCTTGAAGTCGATCGACTGACCCAGCTAAAATCGACTGGATTCCAGCGAGTTTTGAAGTTTTTGACATGGAAGTCGATCGACTGCCTACTTGGCCGATCAACTGCTGTCGATCGACTGGGTCCTCTCAAGATCGACAGAATTACAGGGCTTCAGGCCATTTTGACATCGCAGTCGATCGACTGCCGACACGATCAATCGACTGCCAGTCGATCGACTGCTTTTTCAGTCGATCGACTGAAAAGCAGCAATTTTAAAGATATTAGCAATTAGACGTCATTTCAGCAACACAACTTGCTCCTGATAGCTTTCTCCCCCAAGGAAGCTCCCCAAACCAGCTTTTTCTCCAGTTTTTCATATTTTACTTATTTTAATTTCTAAAATTCCTAGTAATTAGTTATGGATTAATCAAGCTTAGATCTTAGTTGTGTAATATTCAAGCTTTGTTTTAAGCTATCTTTTTTGAAGAACCAGCCAGCTTTCAAGCTTTCCTCCCTCAAGCTTTTTGTAATCACATACATTTGGTAATATCCTTCTATAATCTAGTCTTATTTTCATGTTATTCCTTTTTAATATTGTATTGTATTATGGATCATTAGTTTAGTGTTTCTTTTGATCGTCAAACTTTCAATTTCATTTTATAYKTTTCTAGCTTATGAACTTATGCTTTTAAGTTATTAAGTTGAAATCAATTTCTAAGTCGTAAAWGTTGTTAAGATCTTCCTTTRAAACCCTTAAMTAATGTTAAGTACTTTGTTGACTRATTCAAATAAGTTGACTTTGATTTTCCCTCCATTTTCCTAATTTCAAATTATTAGGTTTTAATAGTTAATTAGTTTAAATTGTTCGTTTTTAATATAAGCTTTAATTTCCTTTAAAAGTMTTAATGTTTTTTTWAAATCTTAAGTTTCAATTTCATTCTTAGTTATAAAAACCGAACAATGACTATCGCTTTCTTAGGTTAAATTAGTTTAATCGAACCGACGATAAGAACGATAAAGAAAACCGAAAGCCGATCACATCCATCCTCGAGAGACACGACTCGGGACAACTCACCGCATCTACAGTCMAKTCCGTACTATTGCGGAGACGATTTCTAGAGCGTCGAGAAATCTTCGATCAAATTTTGGCGCCGTTGCCGGGGATGGATTAAGGCCAATGGCATTCTTACTTATTCTTATTGTCGTCGTAAATAATTAGTTAGCAAATAGTTTTACATTCGATACGCGTGATCTTTTTGTTGTTATTGTGTATGCAGGGTAGACGATCGCTCAGACAGGAGTTGACTCCATTCTGCCGAACCCCGAAAGGTTGCGACGAGACGCATGAGCCGCTTCAAGGCAAGACACGTCCGACGTCCCGTTGCCTCCTTTATTATCTTCGTCAATAGAAGAGCAAAACATGGCCACTCCGTTTGAAAATCCGACGCCCCCTGCCCCTGCCCACGACAACCAAGGGGTTRCGCCTCCACCGGTGTCAACCGGCCCCGCGACGTCACCTCAAGCTGCGACTCATCAAGACCCACATCCGGTTTTCGCGACGACGTTCGACCAAGGGGGAAATGGTTTTACGAACCAAGACCCCCAAAGTTCGAACACTCAGTTTCACGGGACGCCCTACCAAGGCCCAATAATCGAAGGGCCACCGTTCCCATATCAACCGCCGTTCCAAGTCCCGAGACAATTTCATCAAGGTCCACACTACGCCCCTCACACGCACGAGCCTCGATTTCCGCATCCGACCGGGCCCGTGCCTCAATTCCGAAATCCGATACCTCAAGACTATCCACGAGCGCTCGCCGTCAACAAAAATCCTTATGCCGCTCGCGATATCGGAGGTCACTTTTTCGCCACTCCCGACGGGGGTTCTACCAACAGTATAAAAGAAGTGTCGAGGCCATACATGGGCGATTTCTCCTCTTGTATTCGATTGAGCCCGAGGCTCTCGAATACGACTTGTGACCGATAGACTTGAACCGACTACCTACATTTCACGGCCTACCTAACCAAGATGCCCTACAATTCCTATGAGTCTTTTCATATACGGTGTCGAGCTTTCCGCGCCAAGGGCTTCATATCGACCAAATAAAAATGAGGTGTTTCCCATACACGATGAAAGACAAGGCCGTGGATTGGCTCATGACTTTGCCGTCCGACTCCCTTACCAATTGGGATATGGTCGCCGAGCGATTCATGGAAGAATACTATTCTCAAGAGAAGACGGCCGACTTTAGAGCTAAGATTGCCTCGTTCCGACAAGCGAGCAACGAAACTTTCTACGAGGCATGGGAGCGATTCAAGGGGTATCTTACTAAGTGCCCACACCATCGGTTTACCGGCGACTTCTTGAATCAGTTTTTCTATAATGGATTGGCATTCGCATCGAAGCGCATGGTGAACAATGCCGCCGGGGGGAATTTAGACGGCCGATCAACGAGGGAATTATACGACATCTTTGTAAACATGGCCGCC
>BMAC01000088.1:1645828-1685612 GCA_014905375.1 Phtheirospermum japonicum
GCAGTCGATCGACTGCCTTACTTGGCCGATCGACTGCCTGTCGATCGACTGGGTCCTCTCAAGATCGACGGAATTACAGGGCTTCAGGCCATTTTGACATCGCAGTCGATCGACTGCCGACACGATCGATCGACTGCCAGTCGATCGACTGCTTTTTCCAGTCGATCGACTGAAAAGCAGCATTTTTGAAGATATTAGCAATCAGACGTCATTTCAGCAACACAACTTGCTCCTGATAGCTTTCTCCCCCAAGGAAGCTCCCCAAACCAGCTTTTTCTCCAGTTTTTCATATTTTACTTATTTTAATTTCTAAAATTCCTAGTAATTAGTTATGGATTAATCAAGCTTAGATCTTAGTTGTGTAATYTTCAAGCTTTGTTTTAAGCTATCTTTTMTGAAGAACCAGCCAGCTTTCAAGCTTTCCTCCRTCAAGCTTTTTGTAATCACATACATTTGGTAATATCCTTCTATAATCTAGTCTTATTTTCATGTTATTCCTTTTTAATATTGTATTGTATTATGGATCATTAGTTTAGTGTTTCTTTTGATCGTCAAACTTTCAATTTCATTTTATAACTTTCTAGCTTATGAACTTATGCTTTTAAGTTATTAAGTTGAAATCAATTTCTAAGTCGTAAATGTTGTTAAGATCTTCCTTTCAAACCCTTAAGTAATGTTAAGTACTTTGTTGACTCATTCAAATAAGTTGACTTTGATTTTCCCTCCATTTTCCTAATTTCAAATTATTAGGTTTTAATAGTTAATTAGTTTAAATTGTTCGTTTTTAATATAAGCTTTAATTTCCTTTAAAAGTTTTAATGTTTTTTTAAAATCTTAAGTTTCAATTTCATTCTTAGTTATAAAAACCGAACAATGACTATCGCTTTCCTAGGTTAAATTAGTTTAATCGAACCGACGATAAGAACGATAAAGAAAACCGAAAGCCGATCACATCCATCCTCGGGAGACACGACTCGGGACAACTCACCGCATCTACAGTCGACTCCGTACTATTGCGGAGACGATTTCTAGAGCGTCGAGAAATCTTCGATCATACATGCAATGAACATTATGCAAAAAGAAAAATCATTGTGCTTATCTTAATTAATATGATAAAAGTATCAACATAAACTCGTTATTGCCAAGCATTTCTCGTATTACTCTTTCTCAAATGAAAACCAAACCGATGACTTCCTCACAAATGGAACTTTGAAGGTGTTCGCTCAATTCACTCAAGTGTTTTTTTATATATGGGACGTGTATACGCTAAACTCGGACAATAAATGCACCTTGTCAAGATTTCAAAAACCAGAAACTCAAAATTACCCATTGTACATGACCAAACCAGAATCGAAAGAGGTCTTTATTTCGGGTTGTAATGTTGTCTCTTTGGTAAGGTATGAAATATATGGATATAGTGTTTAACACACGATAAAACGTGATCAATAACACACGGAACACTAACTTCTAGAACTCGAAGCTTATGATCGCTTCACCCTTCTAAAATTACCAAACTTTCATTCGAAACCCTTTCGTACACCCACACACTTTTCTGACTTTTATTTCTCAACACTTAGAAGCTTTTCTAAATTCACTTCTTTTTACTAAATTTAGTCTTTTTAAACATTAGGATTTTCACTTAAACGCACGCTTTATCACTTTTCGTGATTTTTGTTGGAGTTTATTTGTTGTTTTCCCTCTTTTTTCTTCCTTATATATATATATATAGGAGACTCACCCAAAATCCATAATTGATTTCCCACACATTTCTAGTCAACTAACAACATACACTCTCACCTCACAATATATGAAGATATAAGAGTTAAAATCGAGCTCGGCTAACAAGAAACATGATATAGGATCAAGGGGGCTCATTTGGGATATTTAAGTAGCTTATATATTTTGGATATGGCCGGAATAAAGGTGATATATGTGCCTCGAGGTCATTTCCAAATTCAATCATGTACGAGCAAAATCAAGCCACCTCAATGCAATTTCCATAAAAATGCAAGCAAAACCAATAATTCACACAAGGCTACCACTAGTTTGCACCGGTTTTTGGAGATAAAACCAAAAGAGCTTTTAGAGATTTGCAATCTTTTCACGAGTATATGTTGATTATATATATATAGTCAGGTTTTAGACGAATAACAAAAACTCAACTCCTTACACAAGAGGGCATATACATGTAAAAACCCGACAAGTAAACTATTCAAACTTCTAAGTATGTGGTGATTGCTCAATAATGTAATAAACTCACGCAAGACACAAAAACTACTCAACCATAAAAATGTTCAATTAGTAAGCATCACTTCGCCAAGGCTCGAGTTAATAAAGACAAATCATGCTTTGTAAAACCCGGACCCTAACCACTTACCCACCCCACACTTAAACCATGCAATACCATCATTGCATTTTAATGAAAAACAAGTAAAAAGAAGAGTGAGATAGAAGCTTCCTTAACCGAGCGAGTTTTGGGTCGAGTTAGGTGGGGTCCACTTAAGCATCCAATCAATCCATGCGAAAACCGAGCATGGCTTGTTTCTCCCAGCTCCATGAACGCTACTAACTTATCAAATCGACCAAGGTTGAAGTCGGAAAACAAAACCTTATAAAAGAAAATCACACAAAATAAAAAACACAAGAAAATGTGCACATGAGTCAAAACAAAACAAAACCAAAGGCTAAAAAAGAACCAAAAGACAACACACACACTTTTTTAATTTATTTAATTTTTCGAATGTTTTTGGATTTTTATATATTAAGAAAGAAAAGAAACGCACAAAAATAAAGAAAAGAACATGGGTTGTCTCCCAAGAAGCGCTTATTTTACGTCATGAGCTTGACAAACTCACTTCTTAATCATTGTGAAGTTCAGATGGGAGGATCCACTAGAGCAATAACCTCCTTGTCGGGTGCTTTTTGGACTATCCTCTTGTCATGGATTTGCTTCATCCTTTCTTTGTAGATACGAGCATTTTCATATTGAATGTTCTGAAGCTCGTCTAACTCCTCCACTTGCAACATTCTCTCTAGTCGGGCTCCTTCAAACCCATATTCGTGGAAGTTGAAGGGTTAATTACCTTAATATCTTCAAGGCTCCAACCAATATCACCCTTATTAGCTTTAAGCACTTCAATCAACCTCTCCTCTTCTTCCAAATAGACATACTTGAGGTGAGATGGGAGAGGCTTAAGCTCGGGCTTGTGACTCCTCTCGTCCTCATTGGGGACTAATTCGAATAAATCAACAATCCCCTCAAGATAATCTTCAAGCTTTTCAATGGGTTCGACTTCTAATATATCATCAATAATCTCCACCTTCCCCTCTAAAATTTCATCATTGCCCTCAACGACACATATACAATCCTTCTACACAGCCCTTTGGCACATTGAAACATAATTGAATCGTCGTTATGAACAAAGGCCTCATTTCCCTCACTACAATCGTCAACACAAACTCTCGGATCAAACTCCTCTTCTTTGCTCTCTTCCTCCATATAAACTTGTTCATCCAACTCTTGAATCACGTCAACATGCAAGCAATCCGCATAAAAGACGCTTGATGGAATAGATGACAAGTTAAACATAGAAAACGTGACCGATTCATCCGCTACGGACAAAGTAAGATTTTTATCCCAACGTCTATCAAATATTGAGTTGTAGCCATAAATGGGCGGCCTAGAAATATAGTGTTTTCGGCACCATCATCCTTCACCATACCAACATACAACAGTACCAAATCTACCGGAACCACAATCCCTCCCACTTGTACAAGAACATCTTTGACCATCCCCTTTGGGTATCTAATTGACCGATCAGCCAATTGTAAGCAAATGTGTGTCCCTTGTAAAGGAGAAAGTTCTAATTATTTGTACATTGAAAACGGCATCAAATTAACACCCGCCCCAGAATCAAGCATGCCATTAGTGATTTTTCCATTTCCAAGTGTGATATCAATACAAAATGAGCCTGGATCCGCCTTCTTAAGAGATAAGAGGGAAGGGTCACGAACTACACTTGCCTCCTTAGATAGATGGACTATATCATTCATAGCGCTCTCAAGCTTTTTGGAGGATAGCTCCTTGAATAACTTAGAATAAGCGGGCAAATTTCGGATAACGTCTAATATGTTAGACAGTAAATCATAGCAAATTTTACCTGGGATGGATAGGATGTGGGGGTCTTAGAATTTGGTGCCTTGCAGGGATTTGAAGGCTTGTGTATGCAATTGGGAAGTTACTTCGCCAAAGTGGGACCCATGGGTGTAGAATCCAGAGGAGTAAGAACACTCGAGATAGAAACCACATCCTCCTCGGATGGCGGGAAAACCTCATTATCAACCACCACACCACTAGGACTGTGACCACATGAGCTTGCGAAGGTTGGCTTGGCAATTTTCCTTTCTCATTAGCTTGTTTTAGCATATTCACATCACTTGCTAATTGCCCCATTTTAGTGTTTAACTCATTTGTTGTAGCCTCAAGAGCATTGAACTTAGCATGGAACGAAGCCAACATAACGGAAAATGATTGCATTTGGTTCATAATGACCAAGAGATTTGGATTGGAAGGTGGAGTATGAGCATTCACAAGAATAGTCGGGCGAGATGGACCCACAAGAGGATTAACATTCGCATATGTATTGGCATAACTAAAATCCGGATGCATGCGGTTGCTTGAATGATAGGGAGGATTGTGATTCGGTGGACGAGCAAAGATGGCCTAGCAAAATTGGGTCCCACTTGATACCCTTGAACACCACACACTTCCTCCGATTGAGGCATCGGCATATAGAAAGAGGGATTTGAAGGACAATACGTGGTATCATGACCAAATACTCCACACGATGCACACGGAGGATCTGGTCTTGGTCTAGATAACTTAGCAATTTGAACCTACATAGCCGTCAACTTCTTTTCCAACTCAAGCTCCCTAGGGGAAGAAGCTTCACTCACTTCATTAGCACTAGAATACATCGCTCGAGAAGATTTTTGTTGAGAATTTTTGGTTAAAGTGGTAAAAATCTTGTGAACCACTTGAGGAGGTTGATCTTTCATATTTCCCCCCACCGACGTATCCACCATATACTGGAAATACGGGTCCAATGCCTCATAAAATGTTTATATTAATAGCTCATTTGCCATACAATGATGTGGACAACTCGTGAGAAGATCTTGGAAATGAGCCCAAGCCGAGTGAAATGACTAATTTTTTATTTATTTAAACGAGATAATATTGATCCTCAACTCAATCGTCTTTTCATCGGAATAATAATGATCCAAAAATATAGCCAAAAGCTCATCCCATGTATGAATCGAGTTGGAAGGAATACTCATGAACCATGACAAGGCCTTATCTTGAAGAGCATACGAAAAACATCATAGTTGAAGATGCTCTAAACTCATCATATTCGAACGATGAAAACTCGAGACTTGCCACAAGAATTGTCGAAGGAATTGGAGAGGATCATCTTTAACAAACCCATGAAATATTGGAAGCCGAGCAAAATCGAGCGATCGTAAATCAATATCCATAACCTCGGGAGGAAGGGATACGCAAGATGAAATAGTCACCCACACAAAGACTTTGCTAACCTCTCTCATAGCGAAAATGGGAGGAGCATTTTGGGCATTGGGGCCCACACTCCCAAACAACGCAAACGGATTGGGAGTGACCTCGTGAACATTATTATCGACACCTCAATAAAACGGACCACCACCATTATCGTTGAAATTTATGAGGAACTCCATACGGACCGGGACTCAGATTTTGGCCACCAACATTCCAATTCGGACTAACAAAGCCTCCACTATACATATTCAAGAATTGATTGGGACCACAATAACCTCCATACGGACCATTCATACCCATGAAGCCGCTATACCCAACATGGTTTGCACCATGCCCTCCCATGTTGGGTTGACCATTGTCGTTAACACCATTGGCAACATGGTTTGCACCATGCCCACCCACATTGCCGAAACCTATACTAGTCATTCCGTTCCCAACATGGTTTGCACCATGCCCTCCCATGTTCGAAATGTAACCCCCATTGGCATAAGGATTGGAAATGTGTGCGGTACCTTGTAGGCCCATGGCGTGTCCATGAGTGGTAAAACCACTCCCTTGATTTCCTAGAGCAGGTCGGTAGGGCCCGATGGGTTGGGATTTGAAGGCCCGGGCTTGTCACTTGGTGTGGATGGATCGGCAAGAAAAATGGGTTCGGGAGTAGTAGAGGTTTAAGAATTATGGGCTCGTGGAGATTTCCCGTTGGGATTGAGTAATGGGCCAGTGTTGGGAAGACTATTCGCCATGTCTTGAGTAGTGGCCAAGGGACGTCTTAAACGCCTTGATCGCTCGGGATTCGAAATATAAGGAGCCAAATCATTCCCAAGGGTTCGACGACCTTGCATACACTCAAGAAAAACATCAAATATAAAAGAAAGCTAAAAACTAGAAGAAACTACAAGAAAATCGAAAACCTTAACCCAGCCGAGTCGCAACAGTGCCATTTTGAAGAGATTTTTTTTGTGGTGATAAAAGTAGGTTCATGGCTTGGTATTATCAGAATTCAAGTGCTCTTAGGGATCACTGGATTTTTAGATTGAGAAATTAAAAGAAAGCAAAAATAAACGAGAAACTACGAAAAGTAAAGTAAGTATTTCGAATGCCTCATGTATATGCTATATTGAAGTTGCAAGCAATAATCAAAATAAGCAATAAACAGCAAAGAAGAAACAAAATACAATCATGAAAACTTAAGGTACAACGATGCATGCATGATCATGAAATTTAAATAATGCAAATCAATGAAAATCGAAAGCACCAATGGAAAGAGAAGTAAAAGTTGACTTGAAAGTTAAAATCTTTTGGAAAAATAACTCAAAACAAAGAGTAGATCTAGGAATCAACATAAAACAATGCATGAAAATAAAAACCAAAATAAAGCATAGGAAATACTAAAAATAAAAAAAGATCAAGGACCCGATCTATGATCAAGGTGTGTCACTCACTAAGATTCCATAAACCAAATCTTAAATCTAACGACAAATCTAAGAGCTAAGAACCCAAGGAAAAGCTTGAAAAAAATCTAAGAACTAGAAAGAAAAAGTAGATCCAAACCTATGCATGAGTTGGGAGAATGGGTGACTTTTTTTTATTTGAGCTAATGAGAGATGTCCTATTTATACTAGGTTTAATTGGGGGTAAATGGGTCAAATAAGCCTTGAAAGCTTGGATTTCCTGGGTTTGACCCAAGTTGACCCGGAATGGCCTTGATATGCGCTTGGCTCGACGTTTGCCATGATTTGGCTCAGCAAAGGCATGATATGGCTCCACATTGACAGGACTTGGTTCGGTGCTGGGCGGGCTTAGCGCGTAGCTGTCGGCAGGTGCTGGGCGCTGGGTTCATGGCTGGGCGGATGGCACGCGCGGGCGCACTGGCAAGCGCTGACGTCGGTGGCTTGGCGAGGCGTGCTAGCATGCGCTGCTGGCGTGTGGGCATTGGCACAGGCTGGATCGTGAGGGATGGCGCCGTCAGGCGTTGCGCGCGGGTGCTGTTAAGCACCGCGCGCGGGTGCTTACGGGTGCTGACGGGCGTGCCTTGGCTTGCGTCAAGGCGTGCGTCAAGGTCCCCGGGCACGGGTTGGCTCGTCTATGCAGGTCTTGTCGACCATTCCAGAATATTTTTTCATTTTGTAGCTGGTTTTTGGCATGGATCTTGACGCATCCTGGCATGTCTTGACATGCCCAGACTCGCTTTGGCTCGAGCCAAGGTTAGGCTAAGGGCCAATTTCACCTTCTTTTCGCTTTCTTGTCAGAAGCTAGCAAAAAATCACACCTATCCACAAATTAATTGAACCTATTTAACCAAATCAAGTATAAAATAAAAAAGAAACACGAAAAATAACAGAACTAGAAATCAACCTAATAAGCTAATGAAACTCAACTCAAAAACACTATAAACGACACTAAAGACTAATTAAAACACAAGAAAAACACCACAACTACATGCAAAACAAACACATACTTGATACTCTTATGGTCGGTAAAGATCTCACACTTTCCTCCATACAAGCAGTGTCTCCAAATTTTCAATCCATGTATAACAGCTGCGAGTTCTAAATCATGCGTAGGATAGCTCATCTCGTGAGTTTTGAGTTGTCGCGATGCATATGCCACTACCTTCCCATGTTATATCAAGACACAACCTAAACCTTGTTTGGACGCATCACTATAAATAAAAAAGCGTTCTATAGGGTAAGGGATTGTTAAAATGGGTGCGGAAGTGAGCTTTTGCTTCAACTCTCAAAACTCTCCTCGCACCGTGTGCTCCACAAGAACTTCTCCCCTTTTCTCGTTATTCGAGTCATCGGCACGGCTATCTTAGAAAATCCTTTTATAAATCTTCGATAGTTGCCCGCTAGATCCAGGAAACTATGAACTTCACTCGCATTTGTGGGGGTGGCCCATCCATTAATGGCTTCAACTTTAGATGGATCCACTTCAATCCCTTGAGAAGTAATGATGTGACCAAGGAACACTACCTTGTCTATACAAACACACTTACTGAACTTTACATATAAATTCTCATTACGAAGTGGCCCCAACACTATTACTAAGTGTTTTTCGTGGTCTTTTGAATATATAAAGATGTAATCAATGAAAACTATGACAAATTTATCCAAGTAGGGGTGCAAAACCGAATTCATTAGATCCATGAACATTGTCGGCACGTTGCTTAGACCGAACGACGTCACATCAAATTCGTAGAGTCCATATCGTGTTCTAAAAGCCATTTTCGAAATGTTGCTGTCTTTGATCCTCAATTGATGATACCATGACCTTAAGTCGATCTTTAAAAATATATTAGCTCCTTTTAACTGATCGAATAAGTCTTTGATTCGAGGTAACATGTACTTTTCTTTATACTGGGTCGACTAAGGTCTCTATAATCGATACACATCCTCATTGACTCATTTTTCTTCTTAACAAAGAGGACTAGTGCTCCCCAAGGTGAAACACTTGGTTGGACAAAACCTAAATCTAATAACTCTTAGGTTTGGACTTTTAATTCTTGTAGTTCCTTTGGTGCCATCCTAAATTGTGCTTTTGAGATGGGTGCTACCTCATGTGTCCAATTAGCAGTGAACTCGACTTAACGGTTTGACATTAATCCGGGTAACTCTTCCGGGAAGACGTCTTAAAAATCTTGAATAATGGGCACTTCAAGCGGCGACACCTCTACTATTAGATTGCTAACTAAACTCACCAGAAAACCTTGGCATCTTTATTTCGCTCAACAACTTCAAGAATTTCATTCGTGTTATCACTTGTGGCACTGTCTTAGTTTTGGCTCCATAGAACTTGATCTCTTCACCTTCAGGAATTTCAAAGTTATTTCTCTTTCTAGACATTGAATTTTTGCTTGATATTTTTTGAGCCAGTTCATTCCTGATTTCAAGTCAAGATTTTTTCATTTTGATCATTTACAAGTCATCATCGAGATCCTTTCCCCCAACATCGATCTTCACTCCTTTAACCATCAAGTTTGTGACCATCACATTTCAAGATGGTAAGCCAACTTTTAAGGGTTCCCTCTACTCTAATGCTCTTAATTTTGGTTAGATTATGAAATTTCTCCTATACAAAAGAATGTGAAGCACCCGTATCAAAAAGCAAAAAGTAAGGAATTTCTGATATGGCTAACATACCTATTATGACTCCTAGTTTTTTTTCAGCTTCGCTTCGTGCCATGGCGTACATTTTGGCATTTCCTCCGGCTGCTGGTCCTTATTTTTGGCACTCCACTGCCTTAGCGATTTGAAACGTACATAGGGCGAAATTATGTCGTATGCACACACTGGTGGTAACGTTAACATTTTCCTTGTCCTAGAAAACATGCTCCAAGATAATTCCTAACATATTTTTTTCATGTCAATCTATTGTTCAAGCCATGTTGACTGTTCTCACCGCCAGACTTCAGCTGCTTGCCTTGACTAGAACTTCCTCCTACCCACTTTCTCTTTTCCACCGTAGTCGTGGGTCTAGGCTTCACCTCATCTACCCCAAGACTTGCATGGAAACACACGATGTGGTGGCACTTAAAGAGCATTGACGAACATGCATGGAGAACCGTTCTAATTTGATGGGAAAGCCACGTGTCACTGATGGTGAAGGTGACACCGTCGATAAGAAGGAGATAGATTGGACTGCTGCTGCAAACTGGAATTCCAAATGCATCAACACCTTGTGTGGACATGTAGATGCAAGTTACTACAAAGTCATCAAGAATTGCGACTCATCAAAGGATGCATGGGACGCACTCCAAAGGGTGTGTGAAGGGACCCAGAGCATAAAGAGATCAAGGCTCATAATGTTGATGTCCACCTTCGAGACTATGAGAATGGACGAAAAGGAGTCTATCATAGACTACGCCATGAGACTCTTAGATGTTACAAACGAGTGTAGAGAGCTTGGTGAATCAATAACGAACTCGCATCTTGTGGGAAAACTGCTGAGATCCATCACAAAGAAATTCACCGTAAAAGTGGTAGCCATAGAAGAATCCAAAGATGTTGATGAAATAGAGTTTAATACCTTAGTTGGATCTCTCAAGCAATATGAGATGGAACACCTCAGTTCCAACTCAAAAGAGAAGAATGTTGATCTCTCCTCCGATGCTAACTCAGACATCGATGAAGATGATGAGGAGTTTGATATGAATGGGATTCTGAAATAGATGGATTCCACTACTCTTGAGGAAGACGAACTGTTCTTTGTGACCCAACGTTTTAATAATTTCCTAAAGAAAAAGAACAGCATGGGAGGATCAAGCATAAAGACCAAGCCACCGGTGTCTGCACCAAAGTTCACTGGACGCACTCTTCCATGATCGCAGTCCTCGCCATCAATATCCAATGCATCCAGCTCCCCGAAACCACTCAGTGAAATTCAATTTCATTAATGTAAGGTTGGGGACACTACAAGAATGAGTGTGCTAACACTCTCAAAAAAAAGAGCATGGTTGCCACAGACTTCACTGAGGATGTCAATGATTCCGACTCGCCTAAACCGATTCCATCCCTGTTTCCTAATGTTGTGTGGGACAATGACGTCTATGTTTGTATCCTTGAAACCAACATCGTGTGCCTGATTCCAGAGACTACTGACTATCTTGAAGAATACGAGCAGTTGAGTATTGAACATAAGCAACTGTTTGTTAGTTGGGGAAAACAGGTACTCAAGGTCAAGGATCTCATGAAAGAAGTTGAAAAACTAACCAATGAAAAGAGTGATCAACTTGACATAATTGTCCTATTGGAAACGTCGCTCACCAAGAAGGATGCTGAGCTAGAAAAGGTGAAAACCGAGCTGACAAAGGTTCAAGGAACCATCACAAATCTGAATAAAGGGAAAGCAAAGCTTGAGAAAGTCTTGGAGATGAGTTTCCTAGAAAACTCAAAGGATGGAATCGGCTACAAACCAAATCATCCAACACAAGTATCAAGCCAAGAACAAAAACCCTCCAAACGCCACACGAAGAGAAGGAGACAGTTCGTGTGCTATCATTGTGGAGAACCAGGTCACATTCGACCATTCTGCTGGAAGATTATTGGAGAGAGAAGACACTTTCAGAGAACAAAGGTGGCAGCTAAATCCCATGTTGGTTCCCGTGTTACCAACATCAATACCAACACCAGGTTCAAATATGCGTGGGTCAAGAAAAATAACATCAAGTGCAATATGATCCATACCTCCTTGAAATCCCACGTCCCTGAGCCTGGTATTTCGATAGTGGATGCTCGAAGCATATCACTGGGTCAGAAGAACTATTCTCCAACATTGTCAGATTTTGAGGTGGAAAGGTAAAGTATGATGGAGGTGTAAATGGCCAAATCATTAGCCAAGGAACTCTCCATGTTCCCAGCATTGTAACTCTGGAAAATGTGTTGCTTGTAGAAGAACTTACTGCTAACCTAATAAGCATAAGTCAACTTTGTGACGGTGGGTTTAGTGTCAAATTCAATCGAGAGAAGTGTGAAGTCTATGAGGAAAATGGACCGTGTATCCTCATTGGTCAAGGGACTTCAGATAACTGCTATCAAATCAATAGGGATGCCTTTTGCAAATTGTCTCAATTAGTGATGCTGAGGTGTGGCATCAAAAACTTGGGCATGTCAACTACAAGATGATGGAAAGGCTGGCCAAAGAGGAAGCTGTGAATGGGCTTCCTAAGCTCAACACTAAGATCATTCCTGTGTGCGAGGCGTGTCAGAAAGGAAAGCAGGTCAGGGTGCCGCATCAAGTCGTGCAGAGTCTCACTACATCATCTTGCTTTGAACTCCTTCATATGTACCTTATGGGACCACTTGAAGTCGAGAGCCTTGGTGGTAAAAGGCACGTACTAGTCATTGTTGATGATATTTCTTGTTTCACTTGGGTAGAGTTTTTACAAGAAAAATCTAAAACTTTTGAAGCATTCAAAAAACTTGCAAAGAGGCTGTGTGTAAGATCTGATGTGAACATTAGTAGAATTAGAACTGATCACGGAAAAGAGTTTGAAAATGCATCCTTTTCAAAATACTGCACTTCGGAAGGAATAAGTCATGAGTTTTCTTCACCAATCACTCCCCAATAAAATGGCATAGCTGAACGAAAAAATAGATCTCTAGCTGAGATGACTAGAACTATGCTCATATCTAATGGTATTGCAAAACGTTTTTGGGCTGAAGTTATGAATACTGCATGTCATATAATAAATAGGGTTTATTTTAGACCAGGGTCATGTGCCACACCATATGAATTGTTGTTGGGTAAAAAACCAAACTTGAGCTATTTTCATGTTTTTGGATGTATTTGCTATGTGCTCAATGATAGAAATCATCTAGCTAAACTGGACTCAAAAAGTGACAAGTGCATTTTCATGGGTTATTCCCAAAATAGTCATGCATATAGGCTGTTTAATCTTAGAACTCGAAGCATGTTTGAGTCAGTTAATGTCAAGTTCGATGATCAGACAAGTAGAGTTAAACCTACCGAGGATAATGATCTGGTCTATGATCAAAATCCTCAAGATAATGTCACTTTTCCTGTAAATGATAGTGCAGGTATTGAGAACAGAGATGCAAGTGCTAAAACCATGGAATTGAGTGATGTTGGTACCAATGTTGGTTTTGGGAACACAACATCAGAACCAACATCAACTCAAGCCGCCGCAGAATCAGATTCTGAATCAGAAGAAGAAGACCCAATTGACCCCATTGATCTTCATGAGATGGATATCCCATCAGAATTCAGAGAAACCACCCCGTGGGCCAAATCATCGGAGACTTTGATGAAAGGAGTACAAGAAGGCGACAGATAAAATTCAAAGAAATGGTAAGATACGTCTGTCTGTTTACTAATTGTTCTAAGATTCGCGAGTCTTTGTATCTTTCTAAAACAGAGCCCAAGCGTGTGGAGGATGCGTTGGAGGATGAGTTCTTGATAAAGGCAATGCAAGCGGAGCTGGACCAATTTGCCAAAAATGATGTTTGGGATTTAGTTCCTCGTCCAGAGAACTCTCACGTCACTGGGACAAAGTGTATCTTTAAGAACAAAACTGATGAGGCAGGCAACATTTTGAGGAACAAAGCTCGGCTGTTTGCGCAAGGGTACACACAAATTGAAGGAATTGACTTTGATGAAATATTTGCCCCTGTTGCTCGCATTGAGTCGATAAGACTTTTACTCGCTGTTGCTTGTCATATGAAGATATCATTGCATCCAATGGACATAAAGAGTGTGTTTTTAAATGGAATCTTAAGTTCAGAGGTCTATGTTGAGCAACCTAAAGGATTTATAGATCCCCCAAAACCCAACTTTGTTTTAAAACTGAAGAAAGCTTTATATGGTTTAAAACAAGCTCCTAGAGCTTGGTATGAAAGGTTCACCAACATTTGCTCTATTTGAACTTTGGACGAGGGGAAGTTCAAAAAACTTTGTTTCGCCTTAAATCCAATAAGCACATCTTAATCGTCCAGATTTATGTAGATGATATTATTTTTGGATCCACGAAGATGGTCAAGGAGTTTATCACTCGAATGTCCGACACATTTGAGATAAGCATAGAAGGTAATCTCTCGTACTTTCTCGGTCTTCAAATCAAATAACTTGATGATGATATTTTCCTTTCTCAGACCAAATATACTAAGAACTTAGTTAAAATATATGGGTTAGAAAGTGAAACGCATAAGAAAACCTCATTAGGTAAAACTGTGAAACTGTCGAGAGACGATGTTGGTAAGGGTGTTGATAAAACCATGTACAGAAGCATGATAGGGAGTCTGTTGTATTTGACAGCAAGTAGACCTGATATTATGTATAGTGTGTGTTTGTGTTCTAGATATCAGTCTACTCCAAAAGAGTCACACGTAAAAGCCGTTAAAAGAATCATAAGACACATTGTTGGTACAACAGAATTAGGTGTGTGGTACACTAAGGACACTGGTACTGAACTTGTAGGGTATACTGATTCGGACTGGGCTGGGAATGTGGTAGATAGGAAGAGCACTAAAGGGGGCTATTTTTTCTTGGGAATAATCCAATCTCTTGGTATAGCAAAAAATAGAATTGTATTTCACTCTCTACAGGGGAAGCCAAGTATATTGTAGCTTGAAGTGCGTGTACATAATTGTTGTGGATGAACCAGATGATAGAAAACTACGGTCTGCACAGTAGTATTTTGACTGTGCTTTGTGACAATTCCAATGCCATTGATATCTCGAAAAATCCAGTCCAGCATTCTCAAATCAAACACATTGACATAAGGTACCACTTTATTCGAGACTTAGTTGAGTGGAAGATTGTTAGCCTTGAGCATATAGGGACAGACAATCAGCTTGCTGACATCTTCACAAAGGCATTAGATTACGAGACCTTCTCTTGTTTGAGAAGAGATCTCGGTATGTGCATTGTCTAACCAATGTTGGTTTGTGATGTTGTGACACACCATATCAACATCAGTCACAACATCTGTATAATTTTGCATGCATTGTTATTTCTCTTTTCATACATAATCCAAATGCATTGAGTCTGGTTGAAAATGAGATAAGGTCTAGTGTTGCAATAAAAGTGATGACAAAAAGACTAACCTCTTTAATTAGGTGACTGTAGAGCTTGCTCGCAAAAACTAGTTTTCTCCCAGATCAAAAAACAAGAGGTGTTAACAGCAATAGCTGAAGATAAGCTATTTCTCTTCAAATATCTAAAATGATGAAGAAAGTATGGATACAAATTGATCCAATCTTTAAATTTAACCTTCTTGAGCGATTTTGACATAGTCATTAACTTGGGTTAAGGGGTAAGTTTTCATTGACTTTGCCTGAGGCAATGTTGGTTATAATGTTGTCAGTAAGAAAAAGCAACATTGATCGAAGTCACTAAACCATAATGTGAATAAATTTAACCTTTTTAGATCATGAGTTTTAGGCATCCAATAGGACATTCATACTTTGGAAGATGCCTTCTTGCTGCGTACAGTAGCTTGTGTTTTTGTCTATCTTGAATTCTCTTAATTGAATTTAGAATCTAGTTAACTAAGTGTTTCGGTGGAGTTGTACTCGAACGGCTGGACAGGTAATAACGAGCTTGATTTGGGGAGTGATAATTCATATTGCACAAGACTGATTCTACTATGGTGATGGTTCAATTGATCTAGCTCACTACTTCGATTAATTTTGTAGTAGAAGTCGTGCAATTTTATAAAAAAAATTTAAAACAATTAATGAGATAATGGTTGAAGTGGGGGGTGATCACGTATCCTACATTAAGGGGGAGTGGTTTTGTTTTATAAGGAAAAGAAAATCAGGTTATAGGCCCAAAATCTGCTGGAAGGTAAAATTAGGGATTTTTCCTTTTATTTTCATTTTTTTCTCTCCTTGGCAACGACATTTTTTTTTGGGAAGCTTAAATACCTGATTCTTTTTATTGTTTGCTCACTTCCCATTAACCCTCTGTAATTGAACTCTCCAGCTCTCTCACGTCTCTCCAACTATCTCATTTTTTTGCTGTTTTTGTGTAAATTTACAGGATGTCAAACCCGTCCTCTTCTTCATCTATTCCTGAGTTGCCGGCCGACTTTCGTCGCTCCGGCGAACAGGTTCCAGCACCCTATGTCAAAATTGGCGGCCTGGACATTCGCGCCGAAGTCGGTGGTGGTTCTTCTTCCATCCCAACATCACCGCCTCCCTCGCCGCCGCGTGATTCTCATGATGTTGTGCTGGCTCCTGCGCTGCTTGATGCCGCCCCTGAAGCAAAAGTTTTTCCAGGGCAGCCCGGTAATGAAATAGATGTTGACAATCCTCCAAATTTGGCATTTGTAGCTAAGACGTTTGGATGATTAGTGAACCCTAGCCTGAAAAGATCCCGGCGATTGCGCAATATACCTCCCGACGTAGTGCCACCTGCAGTACCGAAGAGCCAAGCAGGTCTGTGCTGCAATGTGCCAATTGAGCACATGAACCTCGCGGAGGATGTCACGGTGATGTCGGACCCTGACGACGATTATTATGTCCCTACAGCTCCGGTGGAGGGATCCGTTCCTCCTTTTATTTTGGCTTCAAGTCTGACGACGAAGAAGACACCTCACCGGAAGCAGACTGTGAAGTTGGCCGACAAGAAATCTGCCCCGGCGGCAGTCAAGAGGTTCCACTGAAACTGAATACTCCTCACCCCTTTATACTATTTTAGATTTTATCTCAAGCGAGGTCACTAGTTCATCCAGACCGTCTACTGCTGTTCCTCCTCCGTCTCCAGTTCGTAGTGATCAACCCGAGTTTGATCCTGATCTTTTTGAGTACTCCCTGACTCATATTTTGATGTGCCCCTTTGTGACATCGTGTCTATTCTCAATAAAGATAAGAAGAAAATAAGGGCAACGAAGAAGGCCAATGTTTGTCCCCATGTTGGTTCCCCCATACCAACATCGCCCCAAGCCCATGCTGCTTCATCCTCTGCCTCTGACTCTGCTGATTTTACTTCTCCTGCTCCCGTATCGCCTCCTTCTGACACCTCCACTCATTCTCACTCCTCCACTGGCAGTCCCTCTCGGAATGTTGAGCTTGAGGACATGGTGCCATTCTCCGGCATGTTTTTGACTGCCAAAGTTGAGGCGTTGTTTGCTGAGTACTAGGCCCGACATATGATCACTGAGCGCCGAGTCCCAGTTGAGTTATTTGAGAATCAAAACTTGATTGCTTATTTTCAGCACAAAGGTATGTATTCCACAGTCTCGACTTCCATGCCTTTTGTTCGTGAAACCGTTGTGGAATTCTTTGCCAATTTGTTTCCATCTATTGTTGATTTGAATTCTGTGAATTATGGCAAAGGTTACGTGCGTGGCAAAGTGTTTAGTTTTACCCCTGATTTGATTGATGAGTTGTTTGGAACTAAGCCGAATCGGGGTGATTCGACTTTGGACGACATGAATGAGGTTATCTCATTCTTGTCTAGAGGTTTGGTTCATGCATGGTTTGAGCAATTGCCGAGTACTCGTCTTTCTTCCCTTTATTCTATTTTGTACAAGGTCTCAATTTGTAACTGGGTTCCCTCCAAGAACACAACTTGTATTACGCGGTCTCAGGCCCTGTTTCTGTATAAGCTCGGGAGAGGAATCAAGCTTATCTTCGGGCAGCATGTGTTTGATGTTGTCAAAATGTTCACCACCACCAAGTCCGTGGCCTCGTTATGTTTTCCATCGTTGACCTTTAGCCTGCTTGAGAATCTGGGTTTGGCGCTTCATCCTGATGATGTGCTTACTGGTGAGGCTGACTAGTTTTCTTTGAGGGGCTTACATATTACGGGTGCATGGGTTATTGATCTTCCGTGGCAGGCGCCTTTCCGAGCCAATGTTGCAAATGATGTTGGGTCCAGCGTTCCCAACATTGGTCCCAACATGGTCCACATGTCTGCGCAGGTTCTTCATGCGCATGTTGCTTGGATTGATACGCAAATGACCCAGCTGCATGCCCTTCGAAGTTTTATAATAGAGGCCCTTTTGGCTTTTGGTCAAAAAGGGGGAGATGATGTTGGCGACACGGATAAGGATGATGCTGATGAGGATGCTGTTGCTGATGAGGCCTTGGCGACTCTTGCTCGAGAGAAACGAAGGAAGAGGATTCATTCTCGCAATAAGGCCTTGAAGAAGATGAAGAGGAAGCAGTTCAAGAAGCGAAAGAATCGAGGCGAAGGAACTTCTTCATCCCCTTGTCGTTCGAAGAGGGTCCGAAGTCAATAAGTTTTGTGTTTTGTATTAATGAGTAGAAATGGACAGTGTTGATTTGTAATGTTGGGTTGATGTTTCAATAACATTGGATGTTTTATTTAGGGGGAGTTTTCCAACTTAGGGGGAGTTAGTAGTTTTTGTTTGAACTTATTTTTGCGTCGTAGTATTTTGTCTAGAAAGGCAAAAGGGGGAGATTGTTGAGGAATTTATTCTTGAAAATAATTCTTATTTTGTTATTTGCCTTTCTTGGGCACAAAATAAGTTCGGGAACTAGATTTTGGTCTTTATTTGTTTCCTAGTTGATGTACAAGACTTTATTTAGTTTGCTAGATTTTGTTTAGGATTTGTTTTAATTGTTTACCAAGTTTAGGATTCTAGGATTGTCTATTTAAGGCAAGAGAATACTAAAGCTTGGGAACACTTCTTGACACATGGATTTTTTAGAGAAGACGCAAGCAAGATGACGCACAACAAGAAAAGAACATGAAGACTACTTGGAGTTCGAGATTAAGGTCTTCGAAGTTGCGTGACCAACGGAGGAGATCTTTCATCTAGGCGACAAGTATTTAGTATCATGTTTTTGATACTTTAGTTTTCATATATTACTTCATATTTTTGTATTGATCGTGAACAAGAAAGTAATATAGTTTTCGGGTTTGTACACCCAAGTTCACAAGTATTTTTACTTGTGAACTGAATTTAATTTGCTATGTTCTTAAGATTTATTTCCACTGCATATTTTTAGTTTAACTCTGGTTGATGTTGGTATTCAGTGTTGGTTAACATTGAAAGCAACATCACAAACTGATACTTATTTTCAAAACCATAGACCTTCAAATTTTACAGCGTCGGCACTGGATTTAGGAAAATGGTGGCGTTGGTGGCGGTTCGGGCTGCGGGTTTGAGAAAGGCGATGGAATTTGGCCTATTTCCGCTGTTGTTGTGGTTGTTTGGGCCTTTCAGATGTTGGTTTGGTTGAATTTTGGGTTGTGGAAAATTGGCCAGGAGGAATTGATGAAAAATTCTTATTCCTAGAGTTAAATTTCCCGACGGATAAATTTCCATCGACGATTAAAATCAGACTTTTCCAACAGAAATATTCCATTGGTAATTAAAACCGTTTTTTTATAGTTATTTTTATAAATATAATAAACTTATTGACGGATACTAATCCGTCGTTGATAGTTAAATAAAAATTATAATAAAATACGCGGGTTTGCCGATGGAAATATTCCGTCGGCATTTTGGGCGGACTTTATTGTCGCAAACTCCCCGAGAGCTTGCGACACAGAGGGCAAAAACTGTCGGCAAGGAGAACAAGAACTAGGTTATCTGTTTGCTGCCGTGTGAATTTCCTGTGTATTGCTGAGAGGTGCCGGTGGGTTTAAGAAGGTGTGGGTATTTTCTAAAAGTTAGGGTTGCAGCCTTGGTGAAACTGAGTTAAAGTTGGTAGTAAACCTTGTGTATAAAAATCCAAATTTTGATGCCTAATACCTGTCCCAGAAAGAATTGGATTACTAGATGTGTTTAATTTCAAATGGAAAAGTTTTATAAATTACCAACTAAGAATAATAAATAAATAAATAAAATACTAATTATTTATAATAGTTTAAAAATTGGGATATATAATTATTTGACAAACGAACTACTATTTTGAATAAATAGAATTCTTAAATTAGTTAAAACTAATAATAGAAAATTGTTTACAGTCACGAGTTTGAGACTAAGACTATAATTTAATTTAATATGATATAACAAATGAGAATTATGTATTTATGAGGCATGGGTGAGACTAAAACTATAATTTAACTTAATATGATAAAACAAGTGAGAGTTATGTATTTATGAGGCATGGGTATTACACCCTTTAAGTGTAGATCTTACTACCTCTCATGCCAACCTACCTCATCAAAAGCACTAGGGTTACCATAGAAAACCCTCGGATCCTTTATGAACCCCGCATTGTTTCCTATCTTTGTAAAAAAACCTCCATCTTCCCGACACCAACATCCCAATCTTTCTTGAGGCTGATAAAAATGATGCTAACAACCCTCAAGCTGGGAACATTACTATCTTTGAGTAAAATATTGTAGCAGGAATTAGATTTCAATTGCACCATATAGAGTCCCCCTTATCCAAATGACCCCTAATTCTATTTGCTTTATCACTGACTATCTGATCATATGCCGGTTTTTTAAGGTCGACCCGGACATTGATTTTTTCTTTTTCTGTTATCAATTAAAAAAACTAAAAAGGATCCTCTACCTTTCCTTCCGTAAAGGAGAAAATTTCCTTGTCAAACTTTCTTCTAAGGTTAATGAATAGCTAGCAAAAATTTTCTTTTTAAATTCTTCTGAGTCCTGGCCATATCTCAACCAAGAGGTAACCCCTCCACAGGAACTAGTAATTGTAAGAAATTCTCCCTCTGCGACGCACAAAGAATATAAGGACCTGGACGCAAAAGGGAATAAATGTCCCTACGACGTGGTGAAAGTCACCAAATTCGAAAGTGTATACATCTTTTTGGGTTTCAGTTGCTAACCTCTCAAAACCACTGTTAGAGTCAGAGTTCGGTACGTCAATATTCCTTAGGTCTTCAATTCTTATTGATTCAAATTATAATGATACTTAACCATTTCATTTATTCTGCAGAAACTTTCATATTCGACTGCTCTTCCAGCTCGGAAGATACTGAGTCTACCCATAAAATCATAAATCATAAATCATCACCGACCTAAACAAGCATCAACCCATAACCATAAAACCATAAACCAGAAATCATCACCGACCTAAACAATTGTCATCCCATAACCATAAAACCATAAACCATAAAAAATCACAGACCTAAACAAGCGTCAGCTTATAACCATAAAACCATAAACCATCACAGACCTAAACAAGCATCAACCCATAACCATAAAACTATAAACCATAAATCATTGCCGACCTAAACAATAAATAGCTCATAATCATAAAACCATAAACCAAAAACCATCGCCGACCTAAACAAGTGTCGGTCCATAACCATAAGACTATAAGCCATTAACTATAAAATATGTCAATCCTTAATTCCATAGCCATAACTCCATTATATTAATTCCCTTCCGACCTAAATAAGCGTCAGGAAATAATATATAACCATAACTGTTATCGTACCGCATACCTCATTTTTAGCTAAGCGTATTACTTCTTTATATGGTAAATGTTCTAGCTTCTCAGCACTACCTTACCTTCACCATCTTCCAATACATACGCTCCTCCTTCCAATAACTCGATTACCTTGAATGGTCCTATCCAGTTAGGATCCAACTTCCCTGTGGTGAATATTGCATTATCATGCCTCCATACCAGGTCACCCACCAGAAATCACCTTCTCTTTACCTTCTGATTATGTGTTGCCTAGATTCTTTGCTTATACCTTCCCACTCTTGTTGTTGAATTGTCCCTAATCACATCAGTTACCTTCAAAGCTCCTCTGGCCAATATTTCATTTTCATCGGGGTGGGAGATAGCTAAGCGGTGTGATCTCCTTGATATCTCTACTTGAATGACAGCTTCCATAACATAGACTAGGCTAAAGGGTGACTCCCCTGCAGTAGTTCACGGGGCCATTCAATAAGCCCATAGAACCGATGAAAATTCTTCGAGCCATAATCCACCTATTTTCCCCAACCTTAGATTTATCCCTTGTAATATAATAATATTAGTAACCTTGATTTCTCCATTAGCTTTAGGATGTGCCACTGAAGCAAATCTTTGTTTAATCCCATTATCACTCCTGCATCATGTATCTATTAAATTGTGTGTCATTGTCTGAGATTAGCACTCGTGGCACCCTGTACCTTCAAAAAAACGTTATTAAAGATAAAACCCATCACTATCTGCTCATCCATGTTGGTCACAGCCTTGAGCTCCACTCACTTCATAATCTAATCCACCACGAGCACTAGATACTTCTTCATGCAAGATGTCTATGGCAGTGGTTCTACGGTATCAAACCCCCATTAAGCGAATGGCCAGGGCGAGCTCTTACCATCATATCTTCTACTTGTACATGGATTATTTACTGGTCATCACGAGCTCTTATCATCATACCTTCATTCCTGGCCAAAAGAATCCAACTCGTAATGCCATTTCGACCAATGCCCGACTCTTTGCATGATCTCCATAGTAACCTTCATGTATTTCTCGAAACTTCCCCAACCCTTCTTCCAGTGATAAACACTTCACATAAGGCCTAAAGTCCAATCTCTTGTATAAGTGTCCATCCATCAATAAAAATCGAGCTACTATCCTGGCCCCCTTAGTGGATAATTACGTATTCTACTCCTCAACTTTGATAAGAACGTCCCGTACTGGTGTTCTACAATCCTCCCTCTCTTCTATCTCTATTACCATAACTCCTTGCTCTAAACTACTAGGAAGCAGTTCTATTAAATTAACAGTCCTCGTGCTGCAGTCCCTCAAGGCCCCTGCCATCTTGGCGGGCTGATCCTCTCTTGTGTTTTCAGCTCACGGTAGATGTTCGAATTTCAAAAACTTGAATTGAACCACTCCCCACTTAAACTCTCCCAGATATTCTTGCTTGTGTTCCTCTCGTGCTTCAAAAGATCCATCGTACTAGCCTGATTGTTCGAGTCCTTGAACCCTAGTTTCACCGCAAAATCTATATATGTTTTCCTCTTTCGAGCTAATTAGAACAATTCCTAGCCTTGCATCACTTACCATGGTTGACATGTCTACATGCAATAACCATGCCTTCTGCTCACTACCCTCCTCTTCATAACATTCCATCTCCTGCAAGAAACCAGCTAGTACTAGCGCTTTAATTGCCGTCCTCGGATCACATACCATGTCATATTCACTGAGCTCTACAACCCACTTCACCAATCTTCTGGATACATTTAGCTTGTTAGTACTTGTCTAAGTGCCAGAATAGTCCTAACCTTAATCCGATAACTCAGAAAGTAAGGTCCCAATTTTCTCACCGTGTAGATTAATGCAAACCCTTCTTTTTCCTACACCAAATAATTCTGCTCCGCACCTCTCAACATCCTGCTTATGTAATAAATGGGCCATTAACTATAGACCACCTCTTGAATTAATATTGAACTCACTATGACCTCCCCGAATGATATGTATAGGATCAGATCTTCATCTGGCGTAGACTTTGTTAATAGTGGGATTTGGGGCAAGTACTCTTTAATTTTTCAAAAGCCTCTGTTGTTTCTTCTGTCCACTGAAACTTTGATCCTTTCCTTAGTGTTTTGAAGAAAGGAAAACCCTTCTAGGATGACCTGGAAATAAATCGGTAAACATTTCTTTGCAACCTATTAATAATTGCAGCACTCTCACAGTTCGAAGGTGGGACATGTCCATCATAGCCCGCACATTCTCTAGATTAACCTCAATGCCTCTTTCCATCACCATATATCCTAAAAAATTTCTCGATCGAACCCCAAAGGAACACTTCTTGGGATTCAACTTTATCCCATACTGACTTAATATTTTAAAGGCCTTCTTCAAATCCTCCACATGAGACTTCGCCCTCTTACCCTTCACACACATGCCATCCACATAGACTCCATGATAGATCCTAGAAAATCTTTAAACATCTTTTCCACCAACCTTTGGTAGGTCGCCTTGCATTCTTTAACTTAAACAGAAATGCAAACAAAATAATACGTACCAGTTGAGGTGACAAATCTCACCTTAAGTTGATATTCCTTCGCTAATGGGATTTGATGGTATCCTGGGGATGCATCAATCATGCTGAGCAGCTCGCACCCTGAAGTTGAATCTACTCGCAGGTCAATACGGGCATCGGATAGTGATCCTTTGGATATGCCTTACTTGGCTCGTGGAATTTGACACACATCTTCCACTTATCTCTTGATTTTGGTACCATAACCATGTTGGACAAATACTAAGGGAATTGGATCTCTTGGATATGACCTGCTTTCAGAAGCTTCTGTACCTCCTCCTCTTCCACTTTATCCAATTCTGCCCCAAAATGTCTCCTTTTCTATCGCACGGGTCTCACTTCTGGATCTGCATTTAAGTGATGATGTGCGATTTCAAAACCCACTCCCAAAAATTCATCATCTCCAAAAGCAAATATATCTCGAAATTCATTCATTAGAGCAATGAGCTCCAGCCTTATGCCATATGACAATTGGATGCATATCCCTGTTGCATACCCCTGTTTACCATCCTCCAACTCAATTTCTATAGGTTCCTCCCGATTTTTGAAGCTCTGTTCCCATTTCCCTTTGCTCATCCCCTTCCTTACTGTCATATGAAAGTAAGCTTGTGAGGCCTGCTGGCCTGATATTATTTTGCCAACCTTATCTCCTACTAGATACATTATGCTCATGTGATATGCAGATGTAACTTCTTAAAACTCATTTAGGGCAAGTCGCCCTAATAATATGTTGTAAGTCGAGTTAAAATTTAGGATTAAGAACTTTATCTTCTTTTCCACCATTAACTCGCAGACACCCCAAGCAACCAGTAAGACTACTGTTGGAAATATCCGATCTTAAAATGAATATCATTAAAACTGGAAAAGGAACAGAAAATATTATTAAAAAAGTCGAGTATGAACACTTTCCGCAAGACAAAATTGCCCCGGTAGTGATCTTTGGTTTAGGCGATTTGTCCCTAAAGATAAAATGACTTTCGTCTCTAGTTTAATAGCACTGTAAGAAACTAGAGCTCTGGCGAACTCGAGGAACTTAGACAGAGCTATGAAAAGGAAATAATGCAGAAATGATTGTATGCTGTGTGTTCTACGTTCTGTTTTTTTCAGTTGCATGACATTTTCGTATGTTGAAAACATACCTGAACGGTCAGGAGTTTCAGAAGTCCGATTATGTACGTTTGAAAAACGTACGCAGAAAGTTCAGGAGCCCATAACGCACGTGGTTAAAAAACATAGCCTGGGATACCCACATGGACCACCCAAATCGGACTAATTGCCCAAGGCCAAAGTCCCAAGGACCAAGGTCCAAGGTCCGGGTCTGGGCTCGGGCTCGACTCCGCCGAAGGCAGACGGGCGAAACCGTCAGAGAGCCCGCGTGAGCTTTGTTCACAAAAAGTCCACAATACCCGCTGGCCCACTTGATGTCCACTAATGAAATGTAATCATTTTTAAACTCCCTTCCACATTGATTATCATTCAATGTGGGATAAAAAACAATATACTTAAGCAACCATTCAACTTCGAAGTGCTATTTCTCACTCACCATTAAATGGATTTGAGAAATTCAAAAAGCTACAATTATCTACACAAAATGTAGATCGAGCCTATACAATTCGTTAAGATGAATTTTCACTGCACCATTAAATTAATTAAATCCAATTTAACAACAATCCCCCACATGTGAGAAAACTCAAAAACGAAAATATGTATGCAATTACGTAGATCAGTCCTTAAGAGACAATAGAGAATAGGGATAGGTGGCTTGTGGCCTTGAACCTTTCTTAGTTAATACTACCGAGCATACCGGAGGATTAATGAACATAATTCTTGAACTATTTTCCTTTGTGTATACTAGACAATAGTACCAACCCACTAAGGTCTCAAAATTCTTACGTTCTCATGTTTGTGTCCATTTTTGGCCATGGACAACTTCTTTGGATTCATAAGAATACAGTAGAAGCGGCCCTCACTTCTCGCTTACATAGGTGATTATTAAAAGAGTATTATATCATACTCAAGTCAAAGACCTGCACAAGAATCATTAGAAATTAGAGATTTATCCTCACCACATGACAGATTAAAAACTCTACTTTTGCCGTTAGGGAATGGGATCGTAGAGTTTTACTTACCCAGACTTTTATAGTTTAGTTTTCCCATTGAAACTAGTTTGTGGGATCTCTACTCATCATGGTTGGGTTTCAACTACAATCATCTTTAAGATGTGGATTTCACTCCCATTCCTTCTAGCAACTTGTACATCTGATCTCGAGCTATGTTTTTGGTGAATGAATCTGCTAGATTATCTATCGACCTTACGTAGTCAACTGAGATAATCCAACTCGATAACAAATATCTTACAGTGTTATGTCTCCAACAAATATTTTGAGACTTACTGTTATACAAACCACTTCTTTCCCTTCCAATAGCAGCTTGATATCGCAGTGAAGAATAATCGGCGGCACGAGTTTCTCCCAACATGGAATATCTTCCCAAAAGAGCGAAGCCATTCTGCTTCTTCACCTGCTTTGTCCAAAGTGATAAACTCAGATTCCATGGTGGATAGGTCTATATAGGTCAATTTAGTGGATCTCAAAAAAATAGCTCCTCCCCCTATAACAAACGCATACCCACTTGTCGACAACGAGTCATTTGAGTCAGATATCCAGTTTGCATCACAATAACCTTCAAGTACCCTAGGTCATGAAGTTTGATGAATTATGCCACTTTCGTTGCACAAATCCTCAAATGGAGCTACGTATTCCCCTCCTGTATCACTTCAAATAGATTTTATTTTGTAGTTAAGTTGATTTTTGGCTTCACTCTTAAAGTTCTTAAAAGCTTCAATAGCCTCATCTTTACCTCTCAAAAGATAAAGGTAACAATACCTTGTGCAATCGTCAATAAAAGTAATAAAATAATTTTTGCCACCTCTGGTTTGCACAACTTTAAATCACATACATCCATGTGAATTAATTCTAGAGGTGTCGTTCTCCTTTCTACCGATTTAAACGGTAACTTTGTCATTTTTGCTTCTACACAAATTTCACACATACTTTTATTAACAAATTCATTTACTTTAAGCAAATTGAGATTTGACAATCGTTTTATTACATTTTGATTAACGTGGCCTAAACTACAATGCCATAAACTTGAGCACTCAGTCAATTAAGAGGAATTAGAAGCAATTTTATTAATGACGGTTTTTGGGCGTATAGCCATTACAGTGAGTTTGAACAGTCCATATGTAAGATAACCCTTACCCAGAGGTGTTCCAAACTTAGACAGTACAAACTTATTAGCCTCAAATACAAGTTTAAAACCACGACTAACTAGAATTGAACCAGAGACTAAATTCTTCCGGATGACCGGAACGTGCAGCACTTCATTCAGAGTGATCTCCTTGTCGGAGGTCATTTTGAGGACAACCGAACCAACACCTGAAACTTTCAAAGAAGCTTGGTTTCCCATGTTTAACTTCCTTCCCTCACAGGAATGGTATTCGGAGAACAAGCTCTGGTCTGCATACACATGGGAGGTTGCAGCACTATCGTCGAACCATTGACCATGGTTCTTGACCATGTTTGCTTCCTCAATGATAACCGCAATGAGATCATCACTATTCAGCTCTCTCTCGAATAATTGGGAACTCGGCAAGGCTATATTTTGATTTGGATTACGACAGTTCTTAGATAGGTGTCCAAGTTTGCCATAGTTGAAGCAGTTGCCATTGAACTTTTGAGAAGAAGGAGCTTTAGGCTTTGCGTTTCCAGGACGCAGCCTCTACTTCGAGTTGTCTACTCGTTCAAGTAGGTTCACCCGAGGTTCAACCAAACCTTTCGACTTTTGGTACTGAACTCGAACTTTGGACTCAATTTGTACCTTCCAGATAACATCTTCAAGAGACATCGCCTTCCGCTTGTGCTTGAGATATGTCTTGAAGTCTTTCCAGCTTGGAGGAAGCTTATCAATCATGGTAGCAGCCGTGAAAGCATCAGGAAGTACCATCCCATCAGCGTGGACATCATTCACCAGCATTTGGAATTGTTGAAGTTGTTCCATAACTGGGCGAGAATCAACCATTTTGTAGTCCATGAAATTTGTGACTACAAATTTCTTAATACCAGCCTCGTCATAGCTGTATTTCTTCTCGAGTACCTCCCAGATCTTCTTGGAGGTCTTTACATCCGAGTACACATTACCAAGGCTATCTTCTAGGCTGCTTAGGATAAAGCCATTGCACATATAGTCACCATTGTGCCAATTATCGTAGGCGGCACGAACACTGAAGTTGGTCTCGGACTCATCCGGAGTGGGTGGTTCATCTTCCATCACGAAGTTAGCGAAGCCAAGCATCGTAAGGTAGAACAACATCTTTTGTTGACATCTCTTGAATCCTTCACCATTGAATTTTGGAGGCTTCTCCGTCGCGGGCATAATCCATGAGGAGTGCACCGGAGCGGTCATAGTCGGAATAAATGTTCCCATCGTACCCGTTGAATGGGTAGCTGAATTAGAGAAATATGTTGGCAGAGCAGTTACAAATATATTTGGAACCGAAGTTCCCATCATCCCAGTAGGATTGATCACAGTCGAAGTTGACACATTTTGGACCGAAGTCCCCATCCCATAAGGGAATGATCCAGAAAACATGCTTGGAACCGAAGTTCCCGTCATCCTAGTAGGATGGTTCACAGCCAAAGCTGACACAGTTTGGACCGAAGTCCCCATCCCATAAGGGAACGATCTAGCAGCCGAAGTTGTGCCTGAGGTCGGGTTGGTTGCCGAGATTCACCTCGACAGTGTCTCCAGGAGGGTGTCGAGGGTTCCTTGATTGAGGAAAAAATCAGCATGACTCATGTTCATGTTTGGCGTAGACGCGCCAATTGTGGAGATGTTAGTGACTGCAGGGGCAGAGATCGTCATATGATTACTAGCCAAAGTGGAGGAGGTAATGGCAGGAGCGGTCGAGCTGTTCAAACGAAGTGAAGAATCGGTCGCGGTGGTTGAGGTAGATATTCTTTCCAGTAGCGATAGTAAGACAGTAAAATACAAAATTTTGTCTTGCGATTGTTGGAAATATTTTGAGCACAAAATGAATATCACTAAAACTGGAAAAGGAATAGAAAATATTAAAAAAAAGTCAAGTCGAGCATGAACTCTTTTCGCAAGACGAAATTTCCCCGGTAGTGCTCTTCAGGTTAGGCAATTCGTCCACAAAGATAAAATGACTTTCGTCTCTTGTTTAACAGCACCGTAAGAAACCAGAGCTCTGACGAACTGGAGGAACTTAGAGAGATATACAAAAAGGAAATAATGCAAAAATGATTGTATTATGTGTGATCTACGTTCTGTGTTTTTTCAGGTGTGTAAGATGCAGGAGCCTCTCACCCTTATATAAGGCTTCCAGCGGGGAAAGTAACAACAACTTAATAACGTCCATTAAGGCAACATTAAGACGTTCAAACCTGGCAGCATGAACCTGGACAGGTAGTAATGAACATGCATTCAATTGCATGACATTTCGCACATTGGAAACGTACCTGAAAGGTCAGGAGTTTCAGGAGACCAATTATGTACGTTTGAAAAATGTACGCAGAAAGTTCAGGAGCCCATAACGCACTTGGTTAAAAAAGATAGCTTGGGACACCCACACGGACCAGCCAATCGGACCAATTACCCAAGACCCAAGGTCCAAGGTCTAGGGTCCGAGTCCAGGCTCGGGCACGACTCCGCTCGGCTCCACCGAAGGCAGACGGGCGAACCTAAGTCAGAGAGACCACGTGAGCTTTGTTCACACAAAGTCCACAATACCCGCTGGCCCATTTGATGTCCACTAATTAAATGTAATCATTGTTTAAATCCCTTCCACATTGATTATCATCCAATGTGGGATAAACAACAATATACTTAAGCAACCATTCAACTTCGAAGTGCTATTTCTCATTCACCATTAAATTGATTTGAGAAATTCTAAAAGCTACAATTATCTACATGAAACGTAGATCGAGCTTATACAATTCGTTTAGATGAATTTTCGATGCACTATTAAATTGATTAAATCCAATTTAACAACAACTACCTCCCCTTTGATGATAACATGCAGTCCATTGAAAGCATACATAAGTGTCTGCACCGGTTTTATTTTCACCTTGAAATTTATTTAATCTAATCATTCCTGATACAGTATGTTAACTGAGCTCCCATTGCCCTCAAATACCCTTATATCTCATATTCAACCATCTCTTTCGGAATTGCCAGCGCATCATTATGTTTGACGTACAACCCTCGCCTTTCCTGTAGGATAAAACAAATGATCGGCGCTGTAGTTGGGGGCTACCTTCACATGTTGCTTTCTGGAATTGTTCGAGTCCCCATCTATTGGTCCACCTGAAATCATGTTTATTCTCCTCCTGATGTTTTGAGCCCCTCCACCTTATTTCGCCCTCCTTTGATCTTCCTTTCTTCATTGTCCATCCGCTTGTGCCTGTGGGGGAGCTCCAGGAGGAGGTCCAGGTAAAGATTGTCTCTGGTCTATTGGTTCTCTATCTATTTAAAGAAACATCCTTGAAATGCCCCACCTTGATCAATCTCTCTTCTCTTTCTTCAAATGTTGACATCTTTCTATAGAGTGCCCATACTTGTTATGGAACCTGCAAAAGAATAGCGATTATGGATAGGTTGGTATCTCTGTGCAATCTTCGGGCCATCTAATGGCATTGGGAACCTATCTTTCCATGATTATGAATACTCTAGCTTGCAGTATTGCTAATGGTATGAATTCTGATTCCACCATTGGATTTATCCCATCATTCCTCACTCCCACTCTCCTTTTCATGTCTGGCGCCATGATTGCCCTCACTTGTCACCGTACTTCTCTCCTAAATCCTGGTCTCTTTGTTGGTAATCTCTCCAAATCCCCAACCTCTCTCCAAAAACATATTATATCTTCCTTTCCCACTTCTTCTACGTGGATGTATTTCATACATCGATCCAACACCTCCTCAAAAGTGCATGCAGGTCACTTAGCCAATGAGGTCCTTAAGCCCCCCATTCGTAATCCCTGGTTTAGCACTCCTGCTTTCATGTAATCCATGGCTGTAGGCACTTCCAAGGTAGCTCTGGTAAACCTGTCTACATATTCCTTCAAATTTTCCCCAAGTAGTTGCACCATTGAAAAGAGATTGCATCATTTATATGTGTTTCTTTGCGCTAGCAAAGTTTGTTAAAAAGGTTAATTTGAAAACTTGAAAACTCGTGATTCTTCCCGGGGCCAACTGGTGAAACCAATCCTATGCCAACCCTCATAAGGTAGATAAAAACTCCCTACATGCCACAACATCAGTATACTGTCACAATACCACCTCATTCTCAAAACTTTTAACATGTCGGGTAAGATCCGACAATCCTTTGTAATAAAGTCTAGCCTTATCCCTTCAAAGAATGGATAACCTCATAATTCCTGTCGATTCGCTCCTTGACTTGCATTTGAAGTGCTGGCACTGCCTCCTACATGTCTCTCATTGACCAAGATGTTGGTAGTACTTCCTCCTTATCTTTCACCATCTCTTGTCCTTAATTATTTTATTGATACCTCCTTTTTGTTTTACCACCCAGAAATTGGATAACTTCTTCATCCTCCTCCTCTTTTGATGCTGAATACCTCTTTGGGGTTTCTTTCTCTTTGATGCTCGGACCAATTCTGGATCAAGAATCTATGGTTCTTTTTCTCTACTCTATTTTTGGGCTGGAGTGAGTGGTTCAGGGAGGTATTCTTCCTCATTTCCTCTCCATTCGCAAGTTCGACCTCCTTATTGCTATCATCCACCCCAGTCATGATATTTTCTAGTCTGTATATAGCCACCGCATTGAGAAATTTTGAGTAAGCCCATATTAATCTGACAAACCCTCTCTCTTTTTTATAATTCTTTACATTCTTTAGTCCCCAAATTGATCTTCTTCTATCTTATTGTTTGGGGGGGATTATTCTTGTCCCCCACCTTCTTACTTTCTTCCTCCTCTCTTCATGATGGTGGTGTTTCCATTATTATTTGTTCTTTTGTATTCTCCTGCGGTGTCTTACCTTCTTCAGATTGTGACCCCTTGTCTTTTTTATTATTTTGTCTCACCACTGAGCTAAATTTTAGGACTTCTGGTGTTATGTTCCTTCCTTTCATGATTGCTTTGGCTGATACTCACGTCTTTCTCTCAAGGACTCGTTAAACTTATATTCCCACAGACAGTGCCACTTGATGCAGCCAAAAATATTGGCTCACCAAGAAAGAGGTTGCTAAGCTCCAAATTATCTTCTCCGACTCAAGCGACCTATAAAATAAAAACCTAAGTTGGACACCCCTAGGCCCTCCGATGCTTAAGTCAATAACTTTATAAGGTGATAAAGAGCACAAAGAGTAGGAATAAACTAACTTAAGATAGAAGTGAGGCATGCGTCCTCTTTATTTTGATAAGAGACGTATTCCCAATCTATAGTTTACATACCCTATTCACACCATAATCCCATAATCAGTTCACGAATTAAGAATTAAGATTTATCCTTTATGCTAAGTTACTATATTTGTTAGAACTCTCATATTATTTTAAGTTACCATAATAACCATAAGCCAATAACCATTTCATACCATCAACCCACTAAGGCCTAGACCATTTCAACCATACTAGGTTCTGGAGCCCATACTATAATCATAAATCCCACCTCTCTCAACTGACCCGATTTAGAAAAATAATACCAGTTCAGCCCATAAGAACTAAGCAATTCCTTTAAAGAGGTCACCTCCTTGACCTAACTTAACATGCATGTTGACATGGATATTTGATGTCATATCAGAAAAATACATCAATTGCAGAAGAAGAGGCACCTGCATCAACCCCATAATGTCTAACTACATCAAGAATTGCATAAATTACAGTCATCGACAAGCTCGAAAATGAGAATCAATTGGAACTTACTGATAATTAAGCAGGAACATCTTTGTTGTTGCTAAGATGGAATCATCAAGCATGCAACCTTCCACAAGAAGTTCCCTCAAATGCATTTGTTCACTTCTATTCTCCTTTTCCTATCCCTGTAGGGCCCTTAACCTTTGATACTATCACTCTCAATGAAAACATTGCTCAAATACACAACAATAAATTTAGTGATGATCTGACTTAGGTCCAGCAAAATAAAAATAGTAGGAAGCAAATGATGAAAGATTCAAATCAATCAACACAATCAACTCCTTGAATGTAAAATATAATACAATAATGAAAAATATTCACATCTTCGAGGAGGAAGTCAAATCTAAATTCCTAAAATAGTCGTCAAATGTCTCTGAGCTAAATTCTTGACTCTATGTCAAAACTTGTGTTGATTCTCGAAATAGGTCTAAGAAGAAGTAATTCTTGTGGGACGTTACAAAAAAGAAATAAATATCTTATTTAAATGCGCGGTCACTTCGTGGGATTCTTAGTTTTCTAAAAACTAATTTAAAGAATTTAAAGACGATTATTTAAGAAAGGGTTTTAAACGAGATTTTAAAGCGGAAACCATTATAAATGGAATTAAAAGAATCAATTAAATCTTTATTTAAGAAAATAATTTGAAAAATGAGTAGTAAATGGAGATCCAACGCATTAGCCTCCTCTCAATCATTATGCAAGCCCTGTTTTTCATCAATATTTCGAATTTTACTAGATTGAACCAATCTGGAGTTCGAATTTAGCTCTAACAAGAATTATATTTGATGAGAAATCTAATATAAGTCTCAAAGACATCTAAAATTGAATCGAGCATTTTGTACCTACTTTTAAAAATAAGTTTGTCAAGCTTAAAAGTTCGCTCGCAAGAGTACGAGGTTACTTGTAGATTGGTAAGTTGACTCGAGTCGAATCTCTCGAGAAACTAACAATAGGAATTTTAGATGCTTTCTTGGTCACAATACCACACACGAACAAGTATAATTGAGGTTTTTGATTTTATAAACTACGAATTGAACAATTATTTAAAACTAATTAATCTATACTAAGTAATAAAACAGATTTAAAGAGCTAAATAAACTAAAGACTATGAACTAGGGTTGTAGAAATGGAAAAACAATTAAAGATCATAAACTAAATTACTACTATGATTATCGAGCATAAATGAAATGAAGTTGAAAGGGAAAAGATTACGAACTATATTATCTACTAAATCCAAAGTTCAAAATCCAGAATGAAAGAACAAATTATCAAAAATCTAGAATTAACCAACAAATAATCTAGAAAGCAATTAAAGAGTTTAGAGTACTTATTAATATCTAGAAAAAGAAGTAAATTTCCATCTATTCCGGAGAAAGGAAGGTGATCTTAAGCGAAGAGCAAATCACAAAACGAAAGAATGGAGCTTAAGAAATTGTGATCTTCAATCTTCAATATTGGTCTTGAATCTATGTGATGGAGGAAGGAATTAGGCTCTTTCTGTGCCTTGTAACCCTAGGAGTGTCCAAAGACTTATTTTTGTTGAAGTATGGAAGGATACATAAAAGTTCCCAAAAAATCAAAATGAGAATATCCTTCCAAAAATAGCATTTCTTAGTCGGCTTTGATTGATGGGTGGATCAACCATGTCAACAGAGAGTTCGTGGGCTAAGTACATCGACCGACGGGGTGTCAACGATTGCAACAGATAAATCGTCGATGGGTCATCGATAAGGTGGTCGATCGAAGCCGGCAGCTCGTAGGTGTCAATCGATGCTGGCGTCGATTGACAGTTGCTTCCTGCGCTACTTTTTTGTTGATTCGCTCGTTCTTGTCTCTCGGTTCTCACAACGATTTGCAAGATTCATCTTTTAAGTCCTAAGCTCCCTCAACTACTTAGTTGTATGGGAAAAAAAATAATCACCCAATTGCAACAATTACAATCAAAACACGATAAAATATGCCGGAGATACATAAATATAAAAATATGCTCAATCTATCCAACCTATACCAAAATTAATCACAAATATAACTAAAATACTACCTAAATATATACAAAAATCAGGACGAATGCATACTAATCAACTACCCCACGCTTTATTGGTTTTTCGTCCTCGAACAAATGATGATTCCAAAGAATAACAAGTATAGAACTAATCTCAAGCAAAGAGTTGTGTCGTGCTACATAGATAATTTTGAGAATATAGATAATTGCAACGCAAACACAAATGCTAGACCCTAATTACATTGTCTCTCCAAAAACAAAATCATGCATCCTCGCAAAGGGTAATATATATGTGTACGCTCAAAAACACTCAAGTATCCTTTTCTAATGGGACGTGTATACACTCAAATCATGAAAATATATGCACAATAAACAAGAACTGAGAATAAAAAACTTCTCCATCTCATAAGAAGTGTGTAACTAACAAAGAATCGAAAAAGGTCTTAATGGGTTGTAATGTAAGGCTTTTTGGACGGGTATGGAATATATATGTCGTGTGGCTAACTCATGATCTAATGTGATCAATACCTCACTAAACTATTCTAATCACGAAGCAATCTGCTTCACCTCATTCAAACGAAACCTCACTTAACTCTCATAATGTAGCCTTTATACTTAGGCTATTTCTCAACTCGAAACCAAAAACCGACTTCTGAACAAACCACTTAAACAATTTAGAAGCTCATGATACGCTTCTTCTATCAAAATAAACTCTTGCCTCTTAAATATTAGGCATCATAAGAAAATCAACAATACTAAACACGAGCCTTTATAAGTAATAACAACAACTCAACAAGATTCACCATCCTCTTTATTCAATTTTTATTATTTTTTAAAGGATAATGATCCTTAACACTTATTACAACTTTTTTATAAATCCCTGATCATAATTCCAAAACACAAATAACCAAAAAATAAAACAATTAACTCTTACCCCACGCTATTAATGACGTAGGAGTTAACTCATAAACACTCATGGCTATAGGAAATAGATATTTTGGCTATGAGGGGCTCCTTCCGAATTTATAGTGGCTAATATATGTGGATATGTCCGGAATAATGGTAATCTTGGTGCCCAGTCGTCATATTCAAAGCTAACTGCACACTGCAATTTCAAAAAGATCTCAAAACAGACCTAATCAAGTACATGCAAATATGATAAACACTTAGGCTACTCACAGACTTTTGTACATGAAAAGATATTGAATTGATGTTGCTTTTAAGGTTTTGCGAAATCATGTGCGTCCAAGTACCATTTTAAAATATATATAAATAATAAATTTTGAAAAATCTATTCACTTATACACGCTCAACGACAAGAACCTCAATTCACACATAGTCAACTTTGACATGATAAACTAGACAAACACAATGAAGCGCAGAAATATCAATTAATCACGTCCAAATACTAGCTATTATAAAACCACGAATTCAAGTTACGCAATAATACAATACAAATCACTACTCAACTACCCTCCCACTCTCTAAAAATCCGGCAATCTCCAAATTGACATAAATACATATAAAAAATTAAATATAAAGAGGAAAGGAGTAAGAAAAATGTCCATGAAGATTAAATAGTCGAGCTGCTCCAAATAGAATTGCGCAATCATTTCATCGTCTTGAATCACGTGATGGAGATTGTCTTAATGAACAACTGAGAAAGCAAACAAAATAAATAACAAACTAACTAATATTTTGGATTTTCTTGATTTTTTGATTTTTTTAATTAGAGGGGAAACAATACGTACGAGCACAAGATAATAAAAATAAAAAAATAAAAAATCTAAAATAACTAAAATAAACAATCCCCAAGTCAAAATAACAAAAGATATAAAATAACTAACTAGAAAGAGCTACCTTAAACATCAAAATAATTCACAGAACTAAGGCTCTAGGGTGATTTAGGTCCATAAAGTAAATCGCTAAGCCTCTCGACCTCTAGATTAAGCTCTTCAATCCTCTTTTTCTTCCGCCAAATACACCTCCATCTTGTCAATATTAAACATATGTGTCGCTTCATTAAGCAAAACCTCGTGATTTTCCGATGTTAAATCCTGAATCGTCGCTCTCGCCTCATTCAATTGACTTCGAAACGCATCCAATGCCTCTTCATGTTCTTCGCTTCTCACCATTCCATGCTATAGTCGTAACCATGGCTAGTTTTGTGCCATCTTCGTCCACAAGGCTTATGGCAGAACTTGGTGGTTAGGAAACGAGAAAAGCGTGACAAGGGATTGAAGAGTTATGAAGCATAACGTGCCTATGAAGGGTTTATATAAGATATTAAGGCTGGAGAATAGGAGTCCTATATTTCCCTAACCTAAGTGAGGTTGGATTCCTTAATTAAAAATTATCTAATCAAAACATAACTCATAGAAGGAAATAGGTCAAGACTCCTTAATTAAACCAAAACTTACATTAGCAAAACTTACCTTCTAAAAACTTACCTTATCAAGGTGGGAATCCAAGAATCCCATCCAAAATCCACTCCCGAAATCCGCTGAACTTACTGATTAAAGTAACGAGGGTTCCGCGGTCAATGGGTCGTCGATCGATGGGTAGATCGACGGTTGCAACAGAGAGATCGTCGATTGTCTTGTCAATCGATGCCGGTAGCAATGTGGCATTGATACCGCATCAACGCTGGCCGTCGATCGATGGCAACTTCCCTGTGCATCATTTTTTGCTCGATTACCAGCTTCATCATAATTCATATTCAACTTACGAATAGCCTAACTAACTCTATGCTCTAACTCCACTGGCAAATGACACACTTTCCCATAAACAAGCCGGAATAGACTCATACCTAACACCATTTTGTATGCCGTCCTATAAGCCAACAATGCATCAATAAGCTTTGTCGTCCAATCCTTCCTGTTCGGCCTCACTGTCTTCTCGAGTATGGTTTTCAGGTGACGATTACTGGTCTCAACTTGTCCCGAGGTTTTTGGATGATACAGAGTACCCACCTTATGCCAAACCCCATATTTAGCCATCAATTTCTCAAAAGCTCGGTTATAAAAGTGACTACCTCCATCACTGATTATCATTCTTGGGACTCCAAATCTACTGAAGATATTTTCTTCCAAGAATTTAAGCACTACCTCAGCATTCGCCTTGTGAGTGAGAATCGCTTCCATCCACTTGGACACGTGGACAACTCCAACCAGTATATACTCGAATTAGTCACTCTTAGGAAATGGTCCCATGAAGTCTATGCCCCAAATGTTGAAGATCTATACCACCTGATTAGGCACCAATGGCATCTCATCCCTTTTACCAATTTTTTTGGTTCGTTGCCAATTATCACAAGTCTTACAATACTCGTGCACGTCAGCAAATAAGGTCGGCCTATAGAACCCGGATTGAAGAACTTTAAACTTTGTCGGGAGAATTGCATTTTTTATCCTGTAAGTTTGACTCAATTTAATTTTTGTCCTGTAAATATAGGCGGTTCAAAAATCATCTCGTATCTTTAAGAACCGTGTGTTTTATGTCCTCTAAATATAGGCGGTTCGAAAGTTATCCTATATCATAAAAAATCTTCGCATTTTTTGTCCTCTAAATCTTCGCGTTTTATGGTCTTAGTGTTGTTCTTGTTGGTACATTTAATCTCATTTGTTGAGTATTGTACTTTGTAGCCAAGCTTTGATGATTTGAGATTTTAGATTGAAGATGGCAAACTATCGAGCAAGTTCGCCATATGATGACTTTGACGCTCCACCTTTCAATGAAGAGATGTTTTGCCCAACGTCCAATTGGCACGGGTATTGACCGGCAATTCCTATGAGCTTTGCGATGCGGGAGTACGATCTTGATGAGTTTTACCTTGAGAAACTCCCGATTTTTCATGGACTACCGAGCGAAGACCCATTGAACTTCATCCGAGAGTATAATACCATCATCCCGACATTTCCTCTTTTCGGCCTGTCGATAGATCAAGTGAAAATGCGACTTTTTATTTTCACGCTAAAGGATTGGGCGGGAACATGGTTGCTGGATTTAGAGCCCGACTCCTTGAGATCGTGGGAGGAAATTTATGATCGATTCATGGATACGTTCTACTTTCACCCAGCCAAACCTCCGAATCACCAATGGGCCCCGCTTTCAAATTCCTACAATTCGGCCCATATTAACTCTTATGCTAATTTTTCCGATCATAGTTTTGGTCATCACATCCCAGCTACATATCACGATTGGAMATTTAATGATCCATATMCTCCTCATGAACTACATACTTATATTCCGAGCTATGATTATTATCCCTTGTCTCCTTCGTGTATGGAATCAAGCTTGAACAATTGTTTAGAAGGGTTGTGTAAAGAGGAGGTTATTGGAGATTTGGTTAAATCTGCCACCCCAATTGTGTTAACTGATGATGTCTTTAAGGAGGACGAAGAAGGGATTTTGCCGTTGGAGTTCCCGAAGGATGTTGGAGATTTGAGCCTCCCGGCTCTTGGTGAAGAAGGTGGAGTTATGATGCTGATTTTGGAAGAGAGTGAGACTAATGAGTCGTATTTTGAACCACCCAAAGCTTTGTTGAAATTTGATTTTGAGGTGGTAGACGAGATAGTCGAGAAGGTGCCCGATCACCCCATGCCGTAATTTTGGTTTGACATATTCGAGGTGATCGATTACTCGCGGTTCTGACCTCTGAAGTTAGTTGGAGTGTTCTGTATCTCGGGTTGTGCTTTTTATGACCGCCTTGGTGATTATCATCACCAAATCTTGCTCTTGGAGAATACCAATGTGTGGCACGACCGCCATCTATTTTTAGACCCGGGATGACATCGAACGTGGACGTCGTCGAGCTAGAGACGTTAAATTAAGCGCTTCTTGGGAGGCAACCCAAGT
>BMAC01000088.1:1714223-1726772 GCA_014905375.1 Phtheirospermum japonicum
TGATGTTGGTTTTGTGTTTCCAAACTTGTTTTATTGTTTTAAATAAAAATTGAAACTAGACATAAAAACGCAATTTTAAATTATAAATTTCCTTGATGGTTATTTGGTTATTTATATTATGATTATTTCCGCTGTGTAAAGTTTGAAAGTCTTGACATTTATTGTGACGCCAAGGTTTCGTCATATTTTTCTTAAATATAAATCCTATTTTGGCTAAAGTGAAATTGGGGCGTTATAAAGCATGTGACGTATGTATGAGAAAACAAACCAGATAGGGAAGGCCTCCCTGGTTTACTACAGCCTTTACCCATCCCTAAGCAGGCTTGGACACACATTTCTATGGATTTTATGGAGAGGTTACCAAAATCAGGAGGGAAGGATGTAATACTTGTGATCATTGACAGATTCACCAAGTATGGGCATTTCATAACACTCTCACATCCTTACACAGTACAATCTATATCGAATTTGTTTTTAGACACCATTTACAAGCTGCATGGATTACCAGTGAGCATCATATCAGATAGGGATAAAGTTTTCACTAGTGTATTCCTAGAAGGATCTATTTGAAATGTTCGGGGTGAGACTCAATCTATCATCGGCTTACCACCCCACAAACAGAGAGATTGAACCAGTGCCTAGAGAATTACCTAAGATGTATGACAAGTGCTGCACCCAGACAGTGGTTCAAATGGATATCCCTTGTTGAACACTGGTATAATACCAATTATCATACAGGATTGAAGTTGACTCCTTTTCAGGCCCCATATGGGTATAACACCCCCCCCCCCCCCCCCCCCCCCCTATCTACAGGACCATATATGGATGCCAAGCAATGAGGAAGCCAAGGACCTTATTCACCAAAGGCAAATTATGTTTGAAAACCATGAGGGATAACCTACTACATGCTTAAAAAAGGATGAAAACTAATGCAGAAAAGACTCGGATAGAAAGGAATTTTGAATTAGGGGATCAAGTTTACCTGAAGCTCCAGCCTTACAAGCAAAACTCCTTACACCTTTGAAGAAACCTGAAGCTAGCTTCCCACTACTACGGACCTTATACTGTCATTCAAAAAAATGGAAAAGTAGCTTACAAGCTGGACCTGCCAAAGGGGTCAAATATACACCCAGTATTCCACGTATACCTACTGGAAAAGAAAATTAAGCCAGAGATCTCACCTCTAGAGGAATTGCCAGAAACAGACGTCGATGGAATTTTCCGAATTAGACCCAACAAGATCTTGGATAAGCGATCCATTACTCGGAAAGTTGAGGATGTTGAACAAGTTTGGTGGAATGGGAAAACCCTAAATTGGAATTGGCTTCGTGGGAAGATGTGAAATTCATGGGAAAAAAGTTCCCAACTTTTGATCCTTGCGGTGAAGGACCTGTAAATCGGGGCGGTATTGTTATGGTTGTGGGTCGGGATGGTGCCGGCAAGGAGGGAATCGAAGAGGAATTGGGTGAAATTGGCGAAGGAATAGCGGGAGATGGTTCGATTAGGGTTAAAGGCCGCGATTTTAGTCCAAATGGCGAAAAGGAAGATGAACCTGACTTGAAAAGGGAGGAGCTCGGGTTGCTAGATCCGGAAGCTGGAACGGACGGGGCAAAGGAGACAGGCCGGGTTGCTGGGCCGATTTAGGAGTAATAGCTTTGGGATTTTGGGCTGAAGCAATTAATTAAAACAATTGGACCTCTATTTTGTTTAGTTATTTAGCTTTGTGTTGGCTATTAGGTCATTTTATGTTAAATGGTCCCCCCCTAGTTGTATAAATAGGGGAGAAACAAATTGTGGAGGCTAAGAAATGAATTACATTATTCCTAACTACCAAGCTTCTTCTCTTTAATATATTTTCCTCCCTCTTTCTCGTCTGAATTCAGCAGTTTATTTTTGTTACAATTCATAAAAATTACAAGGCAAATACATAAAATTACAAAAGGTTAACAGAGTCCTGTCGACCACATCCGCCCAGCACCGAGCTGTCTCGGCCAGTGCTGAGCCACACCGAGCCACTCGAGCCTAGGGTCGAGCCAAATGGTCTTACATGACCATTTTGGGTCAAATTCGGTCAAATATGGGAAATCCAAGCTTATAAGGCATAATTGACCCATTTACCCCTAATTTAATCTAGTATAAATAGGACCCTTCCCTCATTTTGTAAAAATCCACCTCCTCCCAACCCATGCTTGGGTTTGGGACTTAATTTCTCTCTCTAGATTTAATTTCAAGCTTTTCCTTGGGTTTGTAAGCTCAAGAAGAATTCAAGTATTCCCTTGGGTTTTATTTTGATTGTAATTTCATTCAAGCTTTTGGATTCTCTCTTAAATTCAAGTAAGTTGTCCTTTAAATTCATGCTTGTTCTTCAATTTCATGCTTGTTCTTCATCTTATGCTTTTTGCCTTAGCTCTTTGATTTCTTGTTAGATCTTTTGAATCATCCATGGAATCTAGATGAGTGGCACGTCTAGATCATAGATCGAGTCTCGAATCATTTTTATTTTGAGTATTTCATGTGCATTATTTTGAATTTAATTTTCATGCATGGTTTTATGTTAAACCCAAGATCTACTCTTCGTTTCTTGTTATTTTTCAAAAAGATTTAAACTTTCGTGTCAACTTTTAATGCTCTTTCAATTGTTGTTTTCAATTTTTTCTAATTTGCATTATTTAAGTTTTTATGCATAGTTGTATCTTAAGTTACTCTAGTTGTACTTGGTGAAACATTGCTTTTACTTGCATATTTTCATTATTGCTTTGCACTTTCAATTTGGGCATACGACCGAGGCATCCTACCATCTTGCACTTTTCATTCCTAACTAGTTATTTACGTGTTTCATTAGTTTTAATTTATATATTTTCATAGTTTCCATAGTTTTTCGTCTTCCTTTTATTTTCCATGCTAAAAACACATTGATTCACACAAACAATAGAATTCCGATAATACCGAGCCATGAACCCACTTTTATTATTTCATCACCACTAAAAATTACAAAACAAAATGGCGTCGTTTCCAGGGATCAAACTCGGGTCACCCACTTTTCTTATTTGGCTCCTTATATTTCGAATACCTAGCGATGACGGCATTTACAACGTCTCCTTGATACTCATTTTGACATGGCAAATAATTTTCCGAATACCGGCCCATTTTTCAATCCCAACGGCAAATCGCCACGGGTTGATCCCCAAAGCTCTATCACTCCTGAGCCCATTTTTCATGTCGAGCTATCCCAGCCATGTGATAAACTTGGGCTTTCGACTCCCCAACCAACGAACCCTCCCGACCACGCTCTAGAAAATCAAGGGAGTGGTTTTACCACTTAAGGGCATGCCATGGGCCAACCCCAAGGTAATGCTTCTTTTCCTCATTCTTTTGGTCATGGTGGCTTTGTTCCCAACATGGGAGGGCATGGTGCAAGCCATGTTGGGAATGGTTTGGGTTTGAGTGGACAAGAGCCATTTCATGGTTCGGAGTGCCCTAGTTCTTGGGCATGCCGGATTTTATCATCGATTTATAAAAGACTTCTCAAAAATAGCTCGCCCTTTATGTCGGTTATTAAGTCATGATGTCCCTTTTGAATTTAGCAAAGCTTGTGAGGACGCTTTCTTGGCGATTAAGAAGACCCTTGTGCCCGCCCCCATCGTAGTAGCTCCCGATTGGAGCTTGCTATTCGAAATTATGTGCGATGACTAGAGTGAAGCGGCAGGGCCGTCCTTGGCCAACGAGTTGACAAGTTATTAAGGGTGGTGTACTATGCGAGTTTGATACTCAACGATGCCCAAAATAATTATACGACAACCGATAGAGAGCTCTTGGCCGTGATCTTTGCTCTAGAGAAGTTTCGGTCTTACATTGTTGGATAACGAGTCGTGGTGCATAGTGATCATGCCGCATTGTGCTATTTATTCTCCAAACCTCAAGCAAAACCCTGCCTCATCCATTGGATCTTATTTCTTCAAGAATTCGATATTGAGATTAAGGATCGTAAGGGGTGCAAAAATGCGGTAGCCGATCACCTTTCAAGGTTGGTCACGGATGGAGGAGAAGGGATAGTAATCGGCAAAGACTTACCTCACCAAAACTTGTTGGAAGTGGATCAAGCACCGTGGTTCACTGATTTTTTGAACTACTTGGCGAATGGTGAACTCCGACCGGATATGAATCATGAGGTTGATAATAAGTGATGGTGGTAGCCATTTTTGCAATAAGCTATTTGAGAGACTCATGAGGATCTATGGGATCAAACATAAAATAGATACGCCATATCATCCCCAAACTTCGGGGAAAGTCGAGACAAGTAACAAACAAGTGAAGAGTGTGCTTGAGAAGACGGTGCAACCTAATCGAAAGGATTGGTCGAGAAAGCTAAACGATGCCTTATGGGCCCTTCGGATGGCTTATAAGATGGTTCTAGGCACGAGCCCTTATCATTTGGCATTTGAGAAGTTTTTTCACTTACCCGTTGAGATTGAGCATAAGACGTTTTGGGCAATGAGAGCCGTTAACATGGATTTGAAGGAGGCCCATCTTGAATGGATGTTACAAATGGAGGAGTTGGATGAGCTTCAGAATGTTCAATATGACAATACTCGTATTTATAAAGAAAGGACGAAGAATTCATGACGAGAGGTTAATTCCGAAGAAGCTTGAAGTTGGTATGCCTATTTTTCTCTACAATTCCCGCTTGGCCCTCCACCCCGGCAAGTTGAAATCCAAACCCTACATAATTGACGACGTCAACCCGAGTGGGGCGGTAACCTTGATAAACCCCAAGACTCAAGAGCGATTCCAAGTCAATGGCCATCGGGTCAAGCCCTACCGTCATGTCTTCCTTTTGCCTCCCGACGAGGAAGTGATCACTTTGGTGGATCCTCCCGCCTCGACTTCTTCATGATCAAAAGGGGAGTACGTCAAGCTAGTGATTTAAAACAAGCACTTATTGGGAGGAAACACATGTTCTTTTCGTTTATTTCTTTTATTTTTACATTTCTTACTTTCTTTCTTTCTTACTATAAAAATCCAAAAACATACGAAAAATTTAAATTAAAAAAATAAATTTGTTGTCTTTTGGTTCTTTTTAAACCTTGTTTTGGTTTGTTTTGATTCATGTACATATTTGCTTGTGTTTTTTTTTACTTTGTGTGATTTTCCATTTTAATGTTTCGCTTCCCGACTCCACCCGTTGCCAATTTGGTAAGCTAATAGCGTTCATAGAGCTGGGGGAAACAAGCCTAAATCTATTTTCGTTGGAATTACTTGGATGCTTAAGTGGACCCCATCGAGATCGACCCAAACTCGCTCGGTTAAGGAAGTTTCTATTTCACCCCCCTTTTACTTGATTTTCATTAAAATGCATCCAAGCACGATTTGTATTTCTTAACTCGAGCCTTGGCGAATTCACGCTTATTGATTGCGCATTTATATGGTTGAGTCGTTTTTATGTCTTTTGTGTCTTTATTACATTGTTGAGCAATCACCATATTCTTAGAAGTTTGAATAGTTTACTTGTCGGGTTTTTACATGTTTATGCCCTCTTGTGCAAGGAGTTGAGTTTTTGTGTTTCGTCCAAAACCCGCCTATATATATAAAATCAACATTTACTCGTGAAAAGATTGCAACTTTCTAAAATCTCTTTTGATTTTTTTTCCAAAACCCGATGCAAACTAGTCAGTAGCCTTGTGTGAATTATCGGTTTTGCTTACATTTTTATGGAAATTGCATTGAGGTGGCTTGATTTTGCACATACATGAAATAATTTGGAAATGACCTCGAGGCACATATATCACCCTTATTCTGGCCATATACAAATATATAAGCTACTTAAATATCCCAAATGAGCCCTCTTGAGCCTATACCCCGTTTCTTGTTAGCTGAGCTCGATTTTAGCTCTTGTACCTTCGAAAATTGTGAGGTGAGAGTGTATATTGTTAGTTGACTAGAAATGTGAGGGAAATCAATTGTGGGTTTTGGGTTTTGATTTCCTTATTCAAAAAAAAGAATATAACGCCAACACAAATCACGAAAAGTGATAAAGCGTGCGTTCAAGTAAAAATCCTAATTTAAAGTTCAAGTTTAGTGAAAAGAAACAAATTCAAAAAGCGTTTAAGTGTTGTGAAATAAAGTCAGAAAAGAGTGTGTACGGACGAAAGGGCCTGGAATGAAAGTTTGGTAATTTGGGAAGGGTGAAGCGATCATAAGCTTCGGGTTCTAGAAACTAGGGTTTTGTGTGTTATTGATCACATTTGATCGTGTGTTAGCCAGTATATCCAAATATTCCACACCTTACAAAAGATCCAACATTACAACCCAAAATAAAGACCTCCTTCGATTCTTGTTTGACCATGTACAATGGGCAATTTTGAGTTTCCCATTTGTGAAATCTTGACGAGGTGCATGCATTTTCCCATTTGAGTGAATACACGTCCCATATAACAAACACTTGAGCGAATTGAGCGAACACCCTCAAAAATTCCATTTGTGAGGAAGTCATCGATTTGGTTCTCATTTAAGAAGGGGTAATGCGAGCAATGCTTGGCGATAACGAGTTATGTTGATACTTTCATCATATTAATTAGGATAAGCACAAGGGTTTCTCTACTTATATAATGTTCATTGCATGTACATTCTCGATTCTTTTCGTTGTTCGAGGACAAACAAATTGATAAGTGTGGGGTGGTTGTTTTGCATGTAATTAAGGTGTTTTTCTCATGTTTTTAATTAGGGTCTAGAGTTTTTTTTAGTAGTTTTGAGTCGTGTTTCGTTAGGTTTTTAGGTTATTTCTTATTTTAATATTTTAAACTTCATTTATCCGATGTTGGTAATGTTTGTGCGATTCTTGGGGTTTTTACGTTTAAGATTATTGTTTTGTAGGTGGATCAAGGAAATGTATTTGCTCCAAGACGTGTCGGCTTACGCCTAGGTTCGAGTCAAGGCATTACAGCCCAAAATCCAGGCCAAAATGAGAAAACTGAGCCGAAGGTAGCCCGGATCGACTGAAGAGCTCCCAATCGACTACCTGATCGACTAGTAGTCGATCGACTGACCACGGATCGACTGAAAGCTCCAAAATTAACTGCTCGGTGGTAGCCAATCTCTTCGAACCAGGGCAGTCGATCGACTACCAGACGATCAACAGAGCACAACGGGATCAATTGGAAGCTCCGAGATCGACTGAAGAACAGTAGCTGGACACGAGTTTGACATAGCAGTCGATCGACTGACCACCAGTCGATCGATAGCCATTCGATTGACGGAGCTGCAGTTGATCGAGTGCATGTCCGGGAAATATTGCATTTTGACAATTTTTCCCCTACAAACAACTATATAAATCCCACATCTTGACCTTAAGTAGGCATCCAACATTATCCCAACTCTTGCATGTGTTTGGGATTAATTCACTCTCTAGTTTTGAGATTTATTTTCTCTCTCTTAGGTTTTAGATTTAATTTCAAGCTTTGCCTTGAGGTTGTAAGCCTAAGAATAATTCAAGTACTCCCTTTGAGTTTACTTTGCTTTGTAATTTCATTCAAGTATTTGGATTCTCTTTTTAATTCAAATAAGTTTCCCTTTATTTTCTTCCTTGTTCTTCAATTTCATGTATATTCTTCAATTTATGCTTTTTGCCTTAGCTCTTAGATTTCTTGTTAGATCTTGTGATTTGTCCATGGAATCAACATGAGTGACACAACTAGATCATAGATTGAGTCTCGGATCATTTTTACTTTGAGTTTTTCATATGCTTTATTTTGAATTAAATTTCCATGCATTGTTTCAAGCTAAATCCTAGATCTACTTCTTGTTGCTTGTTATTTTACGTAAAGTTTTAAAATTTGAAGTCAAATTTTCTCCCTTTTTCCATTGATGCTTTCAATTTTTCTCAATTTGCATTATTTTCAATTTTATGATCATGCATGCATGGTTGTACCTTAGGTTACTTTAGTTGTACTTGATGAAACTTGCTTTTACTTGCTTATTTTCAATATTGCTTTGCATGTTCAATTCGAGGCACACGACGAGGCATCCTACCAACTTTCATTTACATTTCCTAGTTAGTTTTTAATTGCTTTTAATTGTTTTAATTTTATTTTATTTGTATTTCCTTTAATTGTTTCAAGCTAAAAACACAATTGATCCTACTTAGCAATCGAACTCCAATAATATCAAGCCATGAACCTTTTAAACCACTAAAACCACTCTCTCAAAATGGCATCGTTGCGACTCGGCTTGGTTAAGGCTTTCGATTTGCCGTAGTTTCTTTGTGTTTCTAGCTTTCTTTTGTATTTGACATTTTTGCTAAGTATGTTACGTACTTTTGGCAACGGTGATTACATTACCAACATGGGAGGGCATGGTTCAAACCATGTTGGTAATAGGATGATGTATAATGGATTTGGAAACGTGGGAGGGCATGGTGCAAACCACGTTGCCAATGGTGGATTCGGCTATGGTCAACCTAACATGGGAGGGCATGGTGCAAACCATGTTGGGTCAAGCGGCTTCATGGGTTCAAAAGGTTCGTATGGATGTTACGGAGCCCCTACTCCTCAAATTCCGAACATGTATAATAGAGCCTTTATTAATCCAAATGGGATCGTTAGTAACCAAAATTCGAATTCCACTCCGTATGAAGGATATGGTGTTCCGAATCACTTCCCAAATATGCATAATCCGACATCCGGTCCATATGGTGCTTTTAATATTCCCAATCAATGCACGAACATTTATAATGGGAATCCAAATGGAAATGTGGGTGGTAAAAATCTGATTCCCGGCTCGTATGGTGGTCTCCCAACTTACAATTTATCCGCTAAAGATCTCGATGCTTATGAGTTGTTTGGAGGAGGGAGCTCCATTGTCACAAGTAGCCCCCCCTATCCGCACTATGAGGGATGTTAGCAAACCATTTGTGGGGGTGTTTAATCTCCCGGGCCAAAATCTTCTCCACCAATGTATTCTCGTGATAATGAAGTGAGCATGGCTTTATCATCTAAGTAGTTTGAATTGATTAAGAAAATAGCGGCTTTGGAGGCCCAAATTGCTAACTGGTCCAACCCGAGACCAAATCCTCCTTGTGCATGGTGTGGAAAGTGTGGTCATTATACCAAGTCTTGCCCTTCAATTTCCTTGTTCAATATGTTGATGCCTCCGCCAACTCATACTCCTCTTGTTACTCCTCACGTGAGCCCACTTCATTCGACTATCCCAGTTTTTGCTCCTACCCCATCGCCCGATCCAAATCTCTTGGTCATGATGCGTCAATTGCCAAGCCCACCTTCGCATTCTCATACGGACGCGATCCTTGATAAGTTTAGGGTAGTTGATAATACGGTTGTCTTACCATCAGAAGAGGACGTGGCTTCGATTCTGAGTGTTCTTACTCCTTTTTGCCCCTACACCTTATCTTTCAAAAAGTTCCTACGAAGATTGGTTACATATGGACTTGATCAAAAAGATGGTCGAACAAGTTTATATGGAGGAAAGGAACAATGAAGGGGAGGTTGTCCAGGAAGTCTATACTAAGGATTGTTGTGAGGATGATGAGCCTCTTGTTCATGATGACGAGTCCATTTTTCTTCAATGTGCCCAAGATTTGTGTGAAAAAAATTGTTTATGGGCCGTTGAGGGAAATGAAGACTTTGTAGGAGGGGAGGTGGAGGTCATTGATGATGAAATTGAAGAGCTTGAAGAGTACCTTGAAGGGATTAATGATTTGTTCGAGAGGAGGCACAAGCCCGAGCTAAGGCCTCTTCCATCTCACTTCAAGCATGTCTATTTGGAGAAGGAGGAGAGCAAGCCAATTATCATCTTTGCCAATCCAAAGCGAGAATAAGAGGAGAGGACGGTTGAAGTTCTTAAAGTTCTTAAGGGTTCTATTGGGTGGAGACCCAGAGTTGTTAAGAGAGTTATCCCTTCGATCCAAGTCGCATGGAGATAGCGAGAGCCGGGATTTAAAATTGTTAGAGGGATTGATGTTTGTGATTTTCGAGAGCGAGTGTATGAAGCCCATTGACTTGGTACCAAAGACGAGCGTCATGTTCATTTTTGAGGAGGGAAAAAGAGAATTGTCGGCCACGAGGGCTACAACGGGATGGATGATGTTTATTGATTCTCAGAAGTTAAATGCGGCTACCATGAGAGATCATTTCCCTCCTCCATTTTTCGATCAAAGGTTGAACAATCTAGCCAGTCATTATTCTATCGTTTCTTGGACGAGTCTTCGGGTCATTTCAAAACCACCATTCCACACGAACATCGAGCCGAGATGACCTTTGGAACACTTGCTTTTCAATGACTTTTATTTGGGCTTTGCAATGCCCCGAGAACGTTCCAAAGAGTGGATCCTCCCGACAAGGAGGATATTGTTTTGGTGGATCCTCCCGTTCTCTTTCCTCCATGACCAAAAAGGGAGTTCGCCAAGCTAGTGTCATAAAACAAGTGCTTCTTGGGAGGTAACCCAAGTTCTTTTCATTCATTTCCTTTCTTTCTTTCTTTCTTATAATATAAAAATCCAAAAATATTTGAAATTTTAAAAAGAAAATTGTCTTTGGGTTCTTTTGAATCTTTGGTTTTGTTTTGTGTACATATTTTCTAGTATTTTTTATTTTTGTGTGGTTGTCCTTTTTAATGTTTTGCTTTCCGACTCCAACCGTGGCCGAATTGATAAGCTAATAGCGTCCATGGAGCCGGGAGTAACAAGCCATGCTCGATTTTTGCTTGGATTGCTAGGATGCTTAAGTGGATCCCACCGAGCTCGACCCAAACTCGCATTGTTAAGGAAGTTTCTATTTCACCCTCCTTTTACTTGATTTTCATTAAAATGCAATGAGGGCATTGCATGGCTTAAGTGTCGGGTGTGTAGGTGGTTAGGGTCCGGGTGTCACAAAGCATGATTTGTCTTTCTTAACTCGAGCCTTGGCGAAGTGACGCTTACTATTTGCACTTTTATATGTTTGAGTCGTTTTTGTGTCTTTTGTGTCTTTATTACATTGTTGAGCAATCACCATATACTTGGAAGTTTGAATAGTTTACTTGTCGGGTTTTTACATGTTTATGCCCTCTTGTGTAAGGAGTTAAATTTTTGTGCTTCGTCCAAAATCCGCCTATATATATATATATATATATATATAATATATATATATATAAAATCAACATTTTACTCGTGAAAAGATTGCAAAGCTCTAAATATATAAGCTACTTAAAAATCCCAAATGAGCCCCCTTGAGCCTATGCCCCGTTTCTTGTTAGCCGAGCTCGACTTTAGCTCTTATATCTTCATAAATTGTGAGGTGAGAGTGTATATTGTGAGTTGACTAGAAATGTGAGGGAATCAATTGTGGGTTTCGGGTTTTGAGTTGCTTATAGACAAAAAAAAAACAAAAAATAAAAAAAAGAGAATAAAACTCCAACACAATTCACGAAAAGTGATAAAGCGTGTGTTCAAGCGAAAAGCCTAATTTAAAGGCTAAATTTAGTAAAATGAAGCAAATTCAAAAACCTTCTAAGTGTTGTGAAATAAAAGTCGAGAAAGTGAGTGTATGAAAGGGTTTTTGAATGAAAAGTCGGGTAATTTGGGAAGGGTGAAGCGATCATAAGCTTCGGGTTTTAAACGTTAGGATTTTTGTGTGTTATTGATCATGTTTGATCGTGTATTATCCACTATATCCATATATTTCATACCTTACCAAAGAGCCAACATTACAACCCAAAAATAAAGACCTCTTTCGATTCTTGTTTGGTCATGTACAATGGGCAATTTTGAGTTTCCGATTTTGTGAAATCTTGTCAAGGTGCGTGCATTGTCCAGTTTGAGCGTATACACGTCCCATATAACAAACACTTGAGCGAACACCCTCAAAATTCCATTTGTGAGGAAATCATTGATTTGGTTTTCAACTGAGAGGGGGTAATACGAGCAATGCTTGGCGATAACAAGTTTATGTTGATACTTTCATCATATTAAATAGGATAAGCACAAGGATTTTTCTTTTTGTACAATGTTCATTGCATGTACACTCTCGATTCTTTTCATTGTTCGAGGACGAACAAACCGATAAGTGTGGGGTAGTTGTTTTGCATGTAATTATGGTGTTTTTCTCGTGTTTTTAATTAGGTTTTAGTGTCTTTTTTAGTAGTTTTGAGTCGAGTTTCGTTAGGTTTTTAGGAGGTTTTCTCATTTTATTGCTTTTTGTGTTTCTTTTTGATTTTATACTTAATATGTTTAAATGGTCTCAATTAATTTGTGGATGGGTGTTATTTTTGTTTGGTCAAATATGGGAGCATAATTGTTCCCATTTACCCCTAATTTTAATCTAGTATAAATAGGACCCTTCCCTCATTTTATAAAAATCCACCTCCTCCCAACCCATGCTTGGGTTTGGGACTTAATTTCTCTCTCTAGATTTAATTTCAAGCTTTTACTTGGATTTTTAAGCTCAAGAAGAATTCAAGTATTCCCTTGGATTTTATTTTGATTTTAATTTCATCCAAGCTTTTGGATTCTCTCTCTTAATTCAAGTAAGCTTTCCTTTAATTTCATGCTTGCTCTTCATA
>BMAC01000088.1:1731685-1779842 GCA_014905375.1 Phtheirospermum japonicum
ATCTCACTTAGTCCCGACGAGTGACGCGGTTTGTAGGCAGACCATAACGATGCACTTGTGATTGAAGCTAAGGTAGCAGGGTACGAGGTCGGACGGGTGTTTTTGGATAATGGGAGCTCAGTTAACATCATATACCGGGAGTGCTTGGATCAGATGAACTTAAAAACAAAGGTATGGCCTGTGAAAACTCCTATTTACGCTTTCAATGGTGCACAGGTTATCACTGAAGGTGATTTAGCACTCCCGGTGGAGTGGGAAAAATGTGAGCTAAAAGTAAAGAGGATTTGAAGTTTTGATCATCAAAGGGAACTTGGCATACAACGTTATATTGGGGGGACCTACCCTTAACGCATTCCAAGTGGTTACTTCCACCTACCACATGAGCATAAAGTATCTTGCAGGAGACAAGGTGGGCGAAGTAATATCAGAACAACAGGTCTCCCGGTCATGCTATCAGATGACCGTAAGAAAAGGGATGAGCGAGGGAAAACGAGAAAGGATGAGAGACATACAGGAAGGGATACTTAGTTCCAAAGGAGGAGGATAATTCTATCCGCTCTCATGAAGAACTCGTGGAGATTTCATTCGAAGAGGGCAGGCCAGAATACACTACCAGAATAGGGGCTCAAATGATGGAAATTGTGAAGGAGTTAATTGCTTTACTAAGAGATTATCGGGATATCTTTGATTTTGGAGATGGGAGATGCCAGGGGTGTTTCCTGAGGTTGCACAACACCATTTAAATGCTGTACCAGAGGCACGACCTGCGCGACACAAAAGGTAACATTATGGGGCAGAGCTAGACAAGGTGATCGAGGAGGAAGTGCAGAAGCTATTAAAGGCGGAACACATCTAGGCAATCCAATCCCCTAAATATTTATCCAATGTTGTGATGATGCCAAAACCTAGACTGAAGTGGAGGATGTGTGGATTTCCCCGAGTTGAACAAGGCCTGCCCAAAGGATCATTAACCATTACCATGTATCGACCAACTGGTTGGTTCAACTTCAGGCTGCAAGCTATTGAGCATGATGGACGCGTCGCAGGGATACCATCAGGTTCCATTGGCAAAAGAAGACCAACCCAAGATGAGCTTTGTCACCTCGACGGGTTCATACTGTTTCGTTTCTATGCCATTTAGGTTGAAGAATACAGGGGCGACCTATCAAAGGTTGGTGGATATGATTCAGAGATCTATTGGGTCCACCATGGAGGTCTATGTGGATGATATGCTAGTGAAAAGCAAAAAGGTGGACTCATATGTGGAGGACTTACAAAAATCTTTTTCAATACTGAGGCAATATAGCATGTGCCTTAACCCAAATAAGTGCGCATTTGGAGTACGATCAGGTAAGTTCTTGGGGAATATGGTGACGGAGCGAGGTATTGAGGTGAACTTGGAGAAGGTGTGAGCTGTTATGGAAATGCCTCATCCCTGAACAGTACGAGATATGCAGGTATTAACCAGTCGTATTGCAGGGCTTAGTCATTTTATTTCCAGGTCGGAAGAGAATGGTGTCACCTTTTTCAGAACGTTGAGGAAAGGATCCAAGTTCTAGTGGACAAAGGAGGCAGCAGAAGCTTTTGATAATCTCAAGGAGTATCTGGCTGAGATCCCATTATTAACTATACCAATGCCGAGCAAAGATCAGGTTCTGGTCATATCCGTTGTTGAGGTTGCGATAAGCTTGGTACTCATCAGAGAAGATGCAGGTGTCCAAAAACATATCAATTATATTAGCAGGATGTTAAGGGGAGCTGAGTTGAACTACTCGGAGCTATAGAAAGGTGGATTTGCATTGATCTATATGGCGAGGAAGATCCGATCTTATTTTTTGGGCCACAAGGCTAAGGTACGCACCAACTTAACCCTCAAGTAGGTTTTGAGTAATCCAAATGTATCTGGACGATTGGTGAAGTGGTCAGCCAAGCTCAGCGAGTACAATGTAGTATATGAACCTAGGACGGCTATTAAAGTGCAGGTGTTAGCGGATTTCATACAAGATATGGTGTGCTCGGAAGAGCATGAAGAGGAGTAAATGGCGTGGTTGTTACATACAGATGGATCAACTATGGCATCAGGAGCTGGGCAGGGGATTTTTTTTACTAGCCCAGAGGGAGAGAACCTGGATTTTATGATCAAGTTGGGATTTAAGGCTTCCAATAACAAAGTTAAGTATAAAGCATTACTACAAGGTATTGAAATGTCCAGCGACCTAGGAGCGCGACGAATCAAGTCATACACCGCTCTCAGATGGTAGCTTTCCAGTATGATGAGTCTTTTAAGGCAAGAGAGGAGCAAATGCAGGAGTACCTGAGAAATCTTAAAGAGGGCGTAACTCAATTTGAGGAGTTTAAACTGGAACATTTACTGCGAGCTGATAACGTCAGAGCCGACTGGCCAAGATGGATGGAACACTGGGCACTTGTGGCACAAGAAAGGTCACACTAATGGATTTAGCACATAGCAGCGTGGAGAATGGTAAAGAGGTCATGGAAATAGATGAGAGAGAGGACTGGCGAACACCAATTCGGGAGACTCTCGATAAGATGGTCGCTGGAGATATGCACTTATCTACTAAAGAAGCCAGGACGAGCACGATTTTCCTTAATGAATGGGATCTTATACAAGAGGTCGCACTTCGGCCCATACTTGAAGTGCTTGTCAAAGAAGGAAGGACTGGAAGTACTACGAGAAATGCACAAGGGGTATTGGTGATCCTGTAAAAAGTAGGGTACTGGTTGGAATAGCTTTGCGAGCCGGGTTTTTTTGGTCGGGGATAAAGAATATGGCAGGTGAGCATTTTATGACTTGTAATAGATGTCTGGTTCACGCACCTATCATTCACGTGCCCGCAGAAAATATGATGGTGATGAGCTCACCCTGCCCATTTACGCAATGGGGAATCGACATTATAGGGCCATTTCCAAGGATGCCCTGCAAGAAACTCCACTTGGTGGTCGTAGTGGATTACTTTATGAAGTAGGTAGAGGCCGAGGCTGTGACGAGCATTGGCAAACAGAACATCATTGATTTTATCTTTAACAGTATTTTTTGCAAGTATGGTGTCCCATGAGTGTTGGTATCGGACAATGGAACATAATTCAATGGGCACATGGTCCAGGATTGGTGCAAAACAATGGGGATGAAACAACGATTTGCTTCTGTAGCACATCCCCAAGCTAACGAAAAAGTTGAGGTTACTAATCGTATCATTATACAAGGAATTAAGATGCGATTGGAGAAAGCAAAGGGACTTTGTCTTGAGGATCTCTCCTCAGTCTTATGGGCTTATCGAACAACTACACGGACTACTATGGGTGAATCACCCTTTAGCTTGGTATATGGTATGGAAGCTGTTATTCCAGCAAAGATAGTTGGTGTCTCCCACCGATTAGAGACGTTCGATGAGGAGGACAACAAGCGACCAGCTAGGGGGCTTTGGAAATAATTGATGAGATACGTGATAAAGCTGCAGCCCGCGTGGAGAGGTACAAATAGAGAATTTAGGCCTCTTTTAACAAACGGGTAAAGTGAAGATATTTCCAGGTCGGTGACCTAGTTTGGAAACGAGCCGATTCTATCTATACCATGAAGAAGCTGGATCGTAATTGGATAGGGTCATTCAAGTTCATTAAGGTACTACGAGGAGGTGCATATGTGCTCGAGGATAAAAAAAGGGAAAGCATTACCGAGAAGCTGAAATATCTGCCAGTTGAAGAAGTACTATGCCTAACCCTTCAGGTGATGGATGAAGGTTCTATCTTTATTTATTACTATGGGCTGGCTCTTTCTTAGGTCGGTGATGGATTCGTATCTTTATGCACTTTTTAAAAACTATGGGCTGGTGCTTATTTAGATCAGCGATAAATAAAGTTTACCACTAGTGCAGAAACTGCATATCCAGAAGGGTACTACGAGGAGGTGCATATGTGCTCGAGGATGAAAAAGGGAAAGCATTACCGAGAAGGGTAATTCTACCTTCTGTAGTGACATAGTTCTAGAAAGTCTGTACTTTCCAGAACGCCTTTTATTACACTTCTGGATTGGCAGACTTTCTAGAAGGGTAAGAAAAAAAAAGGCTTTCTAGAAAATAATTTTTTTGTTCCAGAATGGTACCATCCAATATTGTTCCGCCACTTTTCAGAACGGTATTTGGAAAAACCGTTCTGAAAAGCGCGACTTTCCAGAATGGTCTTTCAAATATCGTTCTGGAGAGTACAACTTTCCAGAACGGTATTTTCAAAGTATTTTCAAATACCGTTCTGGAAAGTACAACTTACCAGAACGGTATTTTGAAATACCGTTCTGAAAAGTATAACTTACCAGAACGGTATTTTTAAATGTTGTTCTGGTAAGTTGTACTTTCCAGAACGGTATGTTTAAAGACCGTTCTGGAAAGTCGCGATTTCCAGAACGGTATTTGAAAATACCTTCTGAAAAGTTGTACTTTTCAGAACGGTTTTTTCAAATGCCGTTCTGGAAAGTTACAGTATAATCTGGAAAGTTTTGCCTATTTTTAGTATTCGTCTTTCCCAAATGTAAAACATTAAATATACAATATTTAAAACACCAAATCTCAATTAAAAATATAATTCACCAAATAAAATATCTCAATCCATTCAAAGCAACCCAAAACAACAACAAAAAACCCACAATATTCATCAAGTGTTCAAAACAACAATCACTACAAGTCACATACAAAGAAGGAAACCCACAATATTCATCAAGTGTTCAAAACAACAATCACTACAAGACACATACAAAAAAAGGTTTCATCAGATATATTTGTTCTTCAAACCAAAATAAAATGCAATGCACACCCTCAAGTAATGACCTCTAGAAAACACTCGGCCCAACATCTACGAACTACATCAATGTCATCATCCGAACAAGGTCCCTCCATATTGAATACCTGCATGCAATACACATTATTCAGGCAATACGCACAACTCATCACATTATATCAATTGACAAGTTTTGAATTAATGCAAATTAACTCACGCAATACGCACAACTCATCACAAAACAACAAAATGATAATAATTTTGCTTTATTAAAATTACCTTTTCGAATGAGTCAACAATATCTAATTTGATGATCTCAAGCATATGTCGCATAACGAAGAGCCCGCATTCATCATCCTCACCTTGTTTACAACACTGGAAATAAGTAAGTAAATCAATTAAAGTACAACATATAAATCAACATAATTTGATGTAGACACAAACTCTTTCGGCTGTATTTCAAAAAAAAATTGAATCTTAAAGTTTGCTATACATCAAAACAAATGGATCCAAACAACAGAATTGGAAATTGAACACACGCACGCCAGAAAATGAAGAAATAAACACGACATTTACGGTATAGAAAATTCCAATGCTATAATTCAATKCCATATCAATCATCAAATGATTGATTATCCCATATAATCAAATGAAGTTGTAGAACAAACACAGACTTACTGTAGTTTTCAAGAAATTTTGTTAACATATTGATGGGTTGTAGGGTCTTTATAAAATACTAAATATTCAAACAACAATCTACATACATCTACATACTAAATATTCAAACAATAATCTTTATTTTATACTATTATATTAATAAATATAAAATACATCTACATACAATATTATAACATTATATCATTCTATTTGATAATAATAATAATACATTATCATCTATTTTTAAATAGACAATAAGTAAAGAATTTTGCAATATAATAGTTTATTATCATCTAAATTTTATAAATAATCCCATACCACGTTAAAAARCTCATGCCAGTCAGAATATATTAATTCCTTCTAATTGACAATTAAGTGTAAAACACAGAGTATTCAAACATTTTTTCGAATCTTAAAGTTTGCTATACATCAACATCAATTACCTTTAGATAAACCCACTCAAYCTTCTTTAATTGTCATGAGTGCGTCCCTTTCATTAATTGGTATGCATTGAATGCTCTATATCAAAATAATTAGAAAAGTATCAAGTAAATGACAAATAAAACTAATGCAAAGAAAATTCTAAAGAAAACATACGTCTCAATCTTAGAGGAAATATTTTTTTTTTTGGTTTTCTTTGAAAACATCAAAACCAGGCCACATAATTGTACTTGGGGCAAAGAACCATCAACTGCCAATGAGTCCTACAAAATGTGAAATAAGACCATAATTTATTAGAAAAAGAAATAAACAAATTATTAATTAAAGAAACTTCTTACTCATAGATAGGTGCGAGGAAGCACTCAAAATCCCTTTCTCCAATTCTTTCTTGTATCGTTTCTTCGATATTGCCATGCTAAAGATTCAATGGACTTATCAATCCAAATTTATCATTTCTCTGTGATGATCTTAATTCATTATACAGATACCTACAACATTGTAAATGTTTAAAAAGTTTGTATGGAGTTTGATATTGTTTTTATGTTCCAAAAAATTAATTACAAAATTTAGAGGTAAAAGAATACTTGTTGTAAAATTTCATGACCGAAATCGAAATATTCCGAGTTACTAACATCCCCATGATGTCCTCTTGATTTATGTACACTTCAACTGTCTTTAGAATCACAACCCCGGCTTCAATACTTACAGATTTCAGTTGATTAATATCGGCTGCCGCAAACCACAAACTTTTCAACACATCACTTTAAGGCTTGGATTCGGACTGGGGTTTTGGAAATAGTTCCCTTTGATAAATTCCCTACAAAAATAATTATAATATGTTAGTTCTAAATAATTATTAGAATTATCATAACTATTTTTGCTAATAATAAGAATTATAATTATTACTATTGTTAATAATTACTATTTTTAACTATTACTATTGTTAATAATAAGGCTGTCTTTGGTTGGCCTTAATCAATTTTTTTTTCTTTCCTTTTTTTTATAGCAACAGTAGATTTCATGAACAAAACTATGGCTCACATTATTCTCAAACACATGATGCTGAGTTATAAACCTCAAAACTGAAATCAGATGCATGTTCTAACCCCGTAGCCTTTTATTCTGCTGAATACCAAACTATTTTATGCAGAAAAAAAGACTAGAAATAAAGACTAAACACAGGTTATAAATCACAGCCTTAATATTCGAACTTGGATTAAAAAAAAAGGCCAATGTATTACATCAGCATTCTTTCTAGAAATTGGGGCTGAATTATAATTAATTGTAAATTAGGTTAGTTTTGGTTATTTAGTTAATTCGGGGTTTTTTCTAGAAAAATATGATTAACATATTGGTTGATTGGGAATTATTTCTAGAATTAGGTTTTAATGTCAAAATTATAGATAGTTGGATTTTATTTCAAAAACAAGTTTTAGTTTTGGGCTTTTCGTAAGCGAAGCGAATTAGCCTCGGGATTTTGTGTGTTTCCTAAAATTAAGTCAGCAAATTATAGCTCGTGCGACACTCCGGTTTAAAAATTATTTACATCTCAAACTATATTTTATATATTACTTATAATATTTYTGTAMATCAAATTAAGAGATAAGTACCTTTCGACCAACACGCTCGACCAACCTTCTCGGCCAAACAATGAAATTATTTGGTGCTTCTCCAACCTTAGTGACCTCTTRTGTCGGGAATGGAACTTGAGCATCTTCTACTACTACTCGTACCACTGTCACTCTCATCTCATCAACTTTCATTTTCTTGTGGTGTACAGTTGACCCCAAGTCGACAATACGGCCATATGCAACCAATCTCCTTTGCGGATCCTCAACATATAACTCATACTCATCATTGTGTTCATCGTGATGGTCCGGAAGATCTGGAACCTGGTCCGCAAAAGTATTACTCCCTTTTGCACTATCGACTACTGGAGTGAGGTGTTGTCCGGCGGATGTGGCTTGAGATCTCAAAATCATTTGTATCTTCTTCTCCATTTCAGCAATGGTGTTATTGAATTCCGCTCGTGACAACATTCCACTACTTTGGCGTTGTTTTTCGAAGTAGGTACTCACTGTATATCCTTTCCCAACTCCTCTTACACGGCAAGGATGATCGGGCTTGCCTACTGCAACAGCAAGTAAATCATTTGTGCCACATTCTTTGAAATTGCTGTTCCTTTAAAGAATCCTGCAATAAATGTAATAAGGTTAATTCTAGTAAAGAGGTTAGTTTTAGTAATCTTGTCTAAAAACTAATACATTTTTCTATTTGATATACGAAAGATAACTTACAAATTTTTTCAGCAATAACTCTCGCTTCGGGAGTGGTATATTGTCCAGAAGAATTCATGAGCGCTCTCTTCCATTTCTCATGCCGAGTGGGGGGAGATGGAGGAGGGATAATCTCCGACGGATCCTGTGAAGATTTTTGTCTCTCCTTAACCTTCTCTTCCATCATTTTTTGTTCCAGAAGATTGTAACCCCCACGAGATGTCCTCTGTGGACACTTATTATGAGATTGCACTTCTTGGGCCTTTTTCCTCTTTGCTTGTCATCAAAATTCCAAATAAATGTTAATATATCATGAAGTTGGTGCAGGTGTCTGGTCAAAAGAAAGTAATAATGGAAATTTAGAGAGTGACCCCCCTGAACCATCATCTTTTTCTTCACAGGGGTAAAATTGTCAAAAAGGGGTAAAATTCACGAGCTGGACTGCAACTCAGTTGATCGACTGAGGGTCAGTCGATCGACTGCTTCGACCAAAATTGCCAAACCTTCTGTACTCCAATCGATTCGGAGAGATCTAGTCGATCGACTGTTCAATCAGTCGGTCGACTGAAAGCAGGTCGATCGACTGGTTCGACTGAAAGTCAGTCCTCAAACTATCAAAATTTGAATTTTTGACCACAAACCAATCAAAGCCCACAAAAGCATACAATAACAGTCCCACAAACATTACCACACAAGTTCACATATGCAGAAAATAAATTATATCTTAGTCCTCAAACTATCAAAATTTGCATTTTTGACCACAAACCAATCAAAGCCCACCAAAGCATACAATAACAGTCCCACAAACATTACCACACAAGTTCACATATGCAGAAAATTAATTATATCTTAGTCCTCAAACTATCAAAATTTGCACTTTTGACCACAAACCAATCAAAGCCCACCAAAGCATACAATAACAGTCCCACAAACATTACCACACAAGTTCACATATGCAGAAAATTATTACCTTCTCCTCTGGAGTGAGTCGTAACGCAACGAAAGCATCCCAAGTAACTTTATCGAGGAACTTGTAATCATTTACATACGGGGGGCTCTTCTATACCACTATATATGTAATCATTCGTGAGGTTAGTCTTGAAGACAGCCCAACGCCCCCCAACATAACTTATCATCTTCTTCTTTAACTTCAATTGCAATTTCACATCACATTGAGAAAACTCGACTTCATTCTCGCCATCAACGATAAAAATATCAAATCTCTCCTACATTATAGAATAAAATTGATTTTTGATAATGAAACAATATTTTGATTGAGAAACTATTAAAGAGAAATGATAAAACCTTCGTACCAATATCCCTTGCCAAACCAACTCCTTAGTAGTGGCTGGCACTTGCTTCCACGAACCGATTAGTATGCTTGGCTCTTTTCGTCCTAAGAAGCCCAAATAACTGCTCTAGTTGTCGATAGTCTTCTTGTTGGTTCCAATAGCCACAAGTTGATGTTTGTCAATTAAAACCTTCCATTTACCCTGATTTCTTGAAATCATCCTTGTCATGCGTGTCGATTTGCGACCTTCGTGAGTACGGGTTGGCTGAACGGAAGTGCCCGGCTGATCGGAAAGTGGAAGCTGACCATCATCATCAATGCCACCCTCCATGCTTGTTTACGCAGCCTGTTTACACATTAAAATTAAAAGATATCAAAAAGGGTGATTCATTAATAACATTAACTAGCTTGTTGAAATTAGTACAAATATTTGATATATTAAAAAAATGTACAAATAAGAGAAATGAATGAAAAAAATACAGAACATAAATAGAGAATAATTTTATACAAAACCTTTTCAAGCTTAATACCTAATTAGTTGGTATGTTTTCCCAAATACCTTCACAATGATCGACCCTAATGGCACGAAAATCATCGGTTTCATATTCTGAATCCATGTCGGGAAGCGACAAGAAGGCAGGAATCTCGTTGATATCTAAAGTTGACTCGTCATTACCATCAGTAGATATTATTCTTTTACGGTTACAGACTACTGCCAAGTTTTTGTTACTCGGATCGGTGATATAAAATACTTGTTTTGCTTGGCATGCCATGGCAAATTGCTCATTTTTAGATCCTACTTGCCTAAAATCAACCAATGTAACTCCAAATTCATCTACCTTCACGCCATTATTACCAACCCATTTACATTTGAAAACAGGAATCTTGAATTTAATGTAGTCAATCTCCCATATTTGCTCAATAATCCCAAAATATGAGCTTGTTGCACGTAAAGGGTTTTTATCTTTCGAACTTAAGAAATGCATACACTCAGATTCGAGTGTAACGCCACTATTTTGCATAGTACTTTTATCATCTTGCTCCTTCATGTAGAAGGAATATCCATTTATGTCGTACCCTTGCCATGACAAGACGTCAAAATTGGGACCACTAGCTAACCATCTAACTATATTAGATGTACAAACATCATTCATAACATGGCCCTTCAACCAAGACAAGAAAGTATTGTTGTGCTCATTCACCAACCACATTTCGGTTTTCCGAGGGTTTTGTTCCTTTATCAACGCCTTATGTGCATCTAAATAAGGCTGGATTTCAGGAGTATTATTCATAATGTTCAAATGTGCTTGTAGCACCTCTTCACGATCAACATTCTTCAATTTTCCCCCAAGTGTTCCCTTACCAAGACTTCTACCTTCATGGCGAGATTTTGGATGACCAACAGATTTTCTTTCGAACAAATAATCACTATAAAACTCAATGGCCTCTTCTACAACGTAACGTTTAACTATAGAGGCTTCAGGTCAATAAGGGTTCTTGACATACCCGTTTAGTATTTTCATATCGCTCAAACGGATGCATCCACCGTAAATGTACCGGGCCACATTCCCTTATCTCACTCACAAGATGAATGATCAAATGCACCATTATGTCAAAGAAAGCGGGTGGAAAATACATTTCAAGTTGACACAGGATAGTTGCAGCGTCCTTCTCCAAATCATCCAACACTTGAGGATCGATGACCTTACTACATATAGCAGTAAAGAAAAAACACAATCTGCTTATGGTGTTTCTCACTTTTTTCGGCAAAATACCTCGAATAGCAATCGGTGATAGTATAGTGGTGAGTATTCCCGCCTGTCACGCGGGTGACCCGGGTTCGATCCCCGGCAATGGAGCCATTTTGTTAGAGGAGTTTTAGTGGTGTTGAAAGTATCAACGGGTTCATGGCTTGGTATTATCGGAATTCGATTCAATTGTAAGATTCAATGTGTTTCAAGCTTAGGAAATTAAAAGAAAATGAAAATAAAGCAAATAAAATAGCTAACTATCCTATAAAATGAAAGTGCAAGTTGGTAGAATGCCTCGTCGTATGCCTCAAATAGAAAATGCAAAGAAATAATGAAAATAAGCAAGAAAATGCAATGTTTCACCGAGTACTAGCATGCAAGCACAAGGTACAACTATGCATAAAAGCCTAATTAATTCAAATTAACATAAATTGAAAGCATGGAAGGAAAGAGCAATGAAAATTGATGGGAAAGTTTGAAACTTTAAGGATAATAACAAGAATCAAAGTGTAGATCTAAGATTTAGCATGAAACAAAGGACAAAATTTTAATTCAAAATAAAGCATGTGTAAAACTCAAAATCAAGACGATCCAAGAGCCGATCTATGATCTAGATGTGTCACTCATCTAGATTCCATAGCCAATTCATATGTTTCATCATGAATTCAAGGTGCTAAGGCTAAAAGCATAACATGAAGAACATGCATGAAAATGAAGAACAAGCATGGAATTAAAGCATAAAACATGAAATTGAAAGGAGACTTACTTGAATTAAGAAATGAAACAAGCTTGAATGTAAATTGCATCAAAGTAACAATCCAAGGGAGTACTTGGATTCTTCTTAGGCTTACAAACCCAAGGCCAAGCATGAAAGTAAATCTAAATCTAGAAAAGAAATTACATCAAAGCTTGAAATTGAATCTAAAACCTAAGAGAGAGAAATTAGATCTTAAAAACTAGAGAGAGGATTTTTAATTCCCAAACCCATGCTTGGGTTGGGAGAAAAAATGAGAGGTGTTTTTGCAAAATGAAAGAAGTCTCCTATTTATATTACATTTAATTGGGTTTAAATGGGCCAAAATAGCCTTTAAGGCTTGAAAATCCATATTTTGACCAAGTTTGACCCGAAGGCAGCCTTCCTAGACCACTTGGCTAGCCTTTTGGCACCTTTTGCTTGAATATGGCTCAAGATGGCTGGCGTGGGCGCTGGTAGGCAAACGTCTAGGCAAGCTTAGGCAAAGGCAGGCGAATGCGGGACGAATGCGGGCGAGCAGGCGCGGGCGCTGCGCGTGCAAGTGCTGGCGAGAGATTGCTGGGCGCCTGCGGGCGCTGCTCGGACACTGTGTAACCCAGTGTCGGCAGCGCTACCCAGTGTGGCAGTTCTGGCGCGGATTTTGGGTGATGCTAGCTTAGGCTAGGACACCATTCCAGAATGTTAGCTATTTTGGGYGCCTCTTCTTTGCTTGAATTTTGGTTCTCAATGCCTTAGCCTATAAAATAGGAATTTGAACATAAAACCCCAAGAATTTCACCAATCCTTGAACTAATTGAACCAATTAACCCATTAAAATGTAATTTTAGCAAGAAACGCGAAAATCAATAAAACAAAAAAAATGACTTAAAAACCTAACGAAAAACGACTCAAAACTACTAAAATTAACATAAAATCATAATTAAAAACACAAGGAAGAATGCAACAATTACATGCAAAACAATCAACATATGATGGTCATGAGACTTCAAGCCTAGCAATTTCAAATCTTTCATCAACACCAGTCGCTTCACATTTGAACAAAATCCCTGAGGCACTTTAACACCACGCAAACATTCACATAAACTCTTTTTTTTCACTTTTCGATAATGTGTAACAAGCTGGTGGTAAGTAAGTCCTCTTACCATGAGATACTGGAGCTAAATCGCTTCGTATTCCCATGGAAACCATGTCCTTTCTTGCATTCACACTATCTTTAGTCTTACCTTTTATATTGAGAAGCGTTCCGAGAAGACTATCTGACACATTCTTCTCCAAATGCATCACATCAATACAATGCTTTACTGCAAGACTCTTCCAATATGGGAGCTCATAAAAAATCGATCTCTTTTTCCACAAGCATTTTTCGGCTGGAATTTTCTTTTGTGTCTTACCAAATATCACGTTAATGTCTTTCACCTGGTCATAGACTTGCTCAAGAGTTAATATCTCTGGAGCTTTTTCTTCCTCTTTTTTGCCGTTGAAAGCTTTCCTCAATTGACGATATGGATGGTTTGATTCAAGCCATTTTCGATGACCGAGGTACACTGTCTTATTGCCATGCTCAAGCTGATGAAAATCGGTGTGCTCTCCACATTTGGGACATGCTTTATGTCCTTATTACAATACCCGGACAAGTTGCCATATGCTGGGAAGTCATTAATCGTACAGAAGATCATCGCCTGCATCTTGAAGGTTTCTTTTTTGTATGCATCATACATATCAACGCCCTCCATGAACAACTTTTTCAAGTCCTCCAACAACGGCTTAAAGTAGACATCTATGTCATTTCCGGGTTGTTTAGGGCCCGAAATCATCATAGACAGCATAATGTATTTGCGTTTCATGCACATTAATGGAGAAAGTTTGTAAATTACAAGTAGAACTGGCCATGAACTATGTTGGCTACTTAGATTACCGTACGGATTCATCCCATCCGTACACAGTCCCAGCCTTAGGTTTCTTGGCTCATTGCTGAAACAAGGATATAATTGGTCCATCTTCTTCCATTGAGGCGAATCACTCGGATGTCGAAGTTTGCCATCATCAATTTTCTCATCGGCATGCCATCTTAAGTTCTTAGCCTCGGTTGGACTCGCAAATAAGTGTTTGAATCTTGGTATTATTGGAAGATACCATAAAACCTTCGATGGGTTTTTTTTTACCACCATCCCAAATAGCATCATCATCGTTAGTTTTCTTGTAACGTGAAGTTCCACATTCTGGACACTCGTGCAAATTTTTTTAATTTTTCCTATAGAGAATGCAATCTTTAGGACATGCATGAATCTTCTTATACCCTAGGCCGAGAGGACACAAAATCTTCTTCGCTTCGTAGGTAGATTCTGGCAATTCATTATCCTCTGGAAGCATCCCCTTCAACAAGCCAAGCAACTCCGTAAAACACTTATCGCTCAACCCATGCGTTGCCTTCAACTTAATAATTTTCTATATTGCAGACAATCGGGAATAGGTTTTATAGCTCGGTAAAGAGGTTTATCGGCATCGGCTGACAAGGCATTGTAACTCTTATTTGCATGTGCTTTCTCAAATGCCTCTGCTCCAACATCATTAATCATCTCTTCTATTCTATCATACATTTCTTCATCAACGTCTTCATTTAGGGCATCTTCAGTCTGAGTTTCATCTGGCATGCCAATTCACCGTGCCATATCCATCGTGTGTAGTTCTTGTTGAAACCATCACAAATTACATGTTCTCTAATTTCTCTAACACTTAATCATTGACTATTCAAGCACTTCACACATGGACAATAGAACCTCTCATTATTGTCAGGAGCATGAGTCTTAGCAGACTCTAAAAACTCATTCACACCATTCTCATATTCATCTGTAGATTGTATACTATTTATCTAACTACGGTCCATACCTACATAAAGTGAATAAAAACTTCAATACTCGTTTCTACCCGATCATAAAATTGTATTAATTAAAAAAAAATTGAAAATTCAAACTAACAAATCTTGATTTAAAGTTTCAAAATTATGCATAAGCCAAGATTTGTTATCGGTTTGTTCGTTGAGTTAATTTTGTTATATCATTTGAGACTTAGTTTTTATTGAACTCGAGAAAGATGGTTATGTGCATCTGGACGAAATTGTTGGCTTTCCCCCCTAATATTCTTGTTATATTACCAAATTACCAAAAAAAAAATCATTCTCTCTTTTAAAATTACAATTAACATTAATTAATAGGTGATATTTGAAAGACAGAACCAACTTTTAATCATAGATTCAAAAGTCGCAAACCTATCTCTCATAGTTTTCAATATTTCAAAACAATATGAAAAATATGATTCAACACCAAATATCATATTATACAGGTATGATAATATTTCTTAACTTCACTAGTCCACCAAGATTATCTCCATGTTCATGTTTATTTATTAATAAAAAAAATTAATACATTGCCAAAACAACAAAAGATAAAGTAAATACAATAACGGGAGTTCAACAAAAGAGATCTTTTGAACAAAGGATCTTAGAATAATTATCAAGACAAAAAAAATCCAGATAGAACTCAAAATCAGGCTTCAAAGATACTTATATTTTGGACTTTACATCGACCATTACAGTGTGATTCCAAAAATAAATAAAAGCCACCTGCTAGTGACGATTTCATTGACCATAATCAGAGAAATAATATATCAGTTTTGTGTATTTCATTTTTTTGGGCAACAAAATTTATAAATAATATTCTTCTAGATCCCTGTTGTCGCCCAACATGACTGTAAGTGGACTGGAGATGGAACATAAGATAGAGGCCTAAACCCAGTAGGGTTTGGAGGCTTGATTTTCGAAAACACCTAGTATAAAAGGGGGTGTAATTTTCAAAAATCACACATATATTTACACAAAAAATAAGCCCCTCTTGGTTCTTACCTGATCTCCATAGAATTCACAATCCTATCTGTAGTATACAGCCCACTCTGTATCAGATACGCAGTCCGGGAATACAGCAAAAGATCCGGGAGTTGAATCTGCTGCAGAAATTCGACGGCTTTGAGGGTGAGGAGAGGCGCCGAATTCATCTTCATTCAACAGCAAGATCAGACCTTTGATCTTGTCCTCAGACCATCTGATTATTGTAAGTGGATTCAATATTTATGTTTCCGCTTTATTAAATTTGAATCTATCGTGCATGTTTTAATCCGGACGTGTGAATACATTCATATGAATGAAAATATGATTTACATGAACACATAATTAAAATATGAATATCCAAAAGATCCTGCGGGGTTCAATTCGAGAAAACCCCAACAATTGGTATCAGAACGGGTTTCGGTACTGTTCTTATTTTAATTGTTTCATAAATTTCGAATTACATGATTAAATTTGATGTTGAATTTATGGTGTTTAAATTTTCAGATTTAATAGCCCATGTATTTCGATTTTTTATGGCTTTTAAAACTTGGATGAATTTTTTGATTATTTTTGAAAATTCTAGTTTTAAAGGATGTAATTTTTGGTCATCTTGGAATAAGATTTGGATTGATATTTGATGAACTAAAAATTTTCAGATTTTATTTTCATGACGAAAGAAAATTTAATGGTCAAAATTTTGTTTTTTGATGTCTATTAAATTCTCTAATTTTAATTGATAATTTTCGGTACTATAGAAATAACTTTGGATGGATTTTTTATCATCGTCAAAATTTCCAGATTTATTTTCTGACATGGTTTGTAAATTATGGAGATTAGAAAAGGAATAGGTAATTTTTGATGTATATTAAAAGTTGTCTAGTTCTGATCAACTTAGTTTTGAAAAAGGAATTTTAGATTTGGTAAGGTTCAGAATTTTCAGATTTTTTGTTCTTGTAATTTTCGAAATTGGCACTATTTTATTTGGAATAGATTTTTGATTAATGTCAAAATTTCCAAGTGTGAAAAATAGGATAAATTTCGATTTTAGTAAATTATTTTGGAAGATTTTAATTAAAATTAAATTTCCAAATTTATTTATGTGTGTATTTCGAAAATTACATATGTTGGATTTAGATTTGGTATTATTTTATGTTACCTAATTTAAATACTAATAAATATGAAAATAGAATTCTAAATCTTGAGATATTTGGAGTGGATCAAATTTTCAGATTTATTATTCTTTTTATTTTCGAAATTTATGGTATTTTAAATTGGATAAGGTAATTTTGATATAGATAAATAAATACCAAGAGTCCAATTGTAAAAGGGATTAAATTTAAGATAATATTTGGAAGAATTTGAAGTGGATCAAAATTCCAAATCATAATCTTTGTAGAATTCGATCCTTAGATGTATTATTTGGATTAGATTTTGATTTATGTCAAGATATCCAAATATTATTTAAATTAGGGATGTTTCAAAAATTTAAAATAAATTTGGAGGATATTTTAATTAATTTTCATATTTTTTTTTTTGATAATTTTCGAAAAAATACAAGTTTAAAATTGGTGGATAATATTTTTTAATTTCCAATTTTATCTTGTTGTATATTTTTGAGTTAATTAATTTAATTAATTGTAAAAGTCAAAAATCATAAGTTCATGTATAGTTATCATGTGTTATTTCATGAGCATCATATTTCAATGATTGTTGGATTTGTAGACAGTATTTGCTTGCAGGTTTACCAACTATCATGGCTCCAATTTTATTTTATGTGATGTTATGAATGTATGGTTGAATGAATGTTTTGGTCGTATGCCGGTTTGGCTATGTGATTTTTATCCATGAGAAAATCCATGGATTAGGTCTAGGTTTTATTTTATATTGTTTTAATGCAATAGAAGTAAAATTGTTAGACCGACTTTAAGTTGTAATTTTATTCTAGATGTACTAGTTATTTTCCTTTTGGAATAGTTAGAATGTATAGAATAGAAATCGGAGATCAACCCAAAAGAGGAAAGAAGTACAGCACCAAGAAGGAAGGTTCACTGATTCACGTCCCGAAACCCTAAGTTGGAGCTAGGGTTTTCGGCGAGGCGCAGTGATGGAGGTGGCGGCCCAGCTGTTCTTCCGGAGCTGTCTTTCCAGTTTATCTCATCAATCAACATGAGATAATAAGCCATGATAGTTGGTTTTATTTTCATTGCTTATTTATGTTGTTTGAAGCATGCAATGGATGTTTACATTTTATGTGATAATTGTATATTTTTAAATGGGATAAAATGAAACCTCAAGCATAAATAACTAAGTGGGAGAGATACATACCAAAGTATGTGAAAATCTCATACGGTCTCCATTAATCTGGTTTAATTGAGATTTGATGGGCATGCGCGTTGGCATCGGTCTTCCTCCATATCGGATGTGTCATATCATGGAAGTCTCTAGATATTAAATCTCCTCGATGGATAGCTTTAGAGCACAATTAGAACTGACTGACTCCTCCATCTGGAGCAGTCAAATTCGAAATTGAGCTCTTGGGGCAAAGATAATGGTATTCACACTTAGACATAATGTATTGATAAACGTCCACACGATCGTGGCTTATCAATTAGATAATTAGCTTTAGAGCACAATTAGAACTGACTGACTCCTCCATCTGGAGCAGTCAAATTCAAAATTGAGCTCTTGGGGCAAAGATAATGGTATTCACACTTAGACATAATGTATTGATAAACGTCCATACGATCGTGGCTTATCAATTAGATAATTATGTGACCGTGTTTTATCCAGCTATTAATTTGCTTGTTGTAAGGAAATACAACTGGAGGCAAATTAAAGGTTTAAAACCTATTGAATTTTATAAACGTCCACACGATCGTGGCTTATAAAAGTTCTTTTTAAGGGTCGGTGGAAAAGTATATAATTCTTTGTGAGGTTTTCTATTATATACTGTTTATCCTAAAGTTTGTGACTGTATTGCATGTTTTATTTCAGTTCTTTCCATATCATCATGGCTCTCTCCAATTTGTCCTCTATACTCAAAGAAAACAAACTCGTCAGTGAAAATTATAATGATTGGATTCGAAACCTGAACTTAGTCTTAGTTGCTGAGGGACACAAATTTGTACTTGAGGAAGAATGTCCTCAAAGGCCGGAAGAGGGTGCTGACGAGGCTCAAAGGGTCGCGTATGATAAGTGGGTCAAGTCTGATGAGATTGCGTGCTGCAACATTTTGGCTTCTATGTCAAATGTGTTGCAACATCAGCATTAGACTATGAAGACTGCTGCTGAAATCATGCTCAACCTGAAGGAGATGTTCGGTCATTAGAACCGCTCGGCACGCCACTTGGCGATAAAGAAGCTTATGAATGCGAGGATGAATGACTCCACACCTGTTAGGGATCACGTTCTCACGATGCTGGGACATCTGGCTGAGATCGAGACCTTGGGTGGCAGTTTGGACGCTGATTCTCAGCTTGACATCGTGCTTCACAGTTTGTCTTCTAAGTTTGAGCAGTTTAGGTTGAACTTCTTGATGGTAAAGAAGGATGTGACCTTGGCTGAACTGCTCATAGATCTTCAGGCAGCTGAACTCCTTCAGAAGAACAGTTCTGAGGTGCACATGGCCGACGTTAGGGCGTCTTCTTCGGGGGTGAAAAAGAAGAAGAGGTTCGTTCCTAAGAAGGCTGCAAATGTGGCGCCTAAGGTGAAGAAGCTAAAGGCAAAGATTCCTCCTGGGGAGTTCAAGTCGAAGACCAAGTGCTTCAAGTGTGGCCAGTCAGGTCACTGGAAGTCCGTGTGTCCCAACAAGAAGATTAAGAGAGGTATATCTCACACTCTAGTGGTTGAAACATGTTTGGCTACTTGTTCTGCTCATTCTTGGGTAGTAGATACTAGAGATACTGATCATGTTTGCATGTCTTTACAGGGGTTCCTGGTAAAAAGGCAGCTGAGTGAGGATGAGATCACCGTCTACATGGGCAATGCCACGAGAGTGGCGGCTGTTGCAGTGGGAGATGTAGTTTTACCTTTCAGTAGTGATAGAACTCTGGTTTTAAGAAATTGTCTTTATGTGCCTGGTTTTAGGCGAAACTTGATTTCGGTTTCTAGACTTTTATGGATGGATATTCTGTTTCTTTTGATGACAAGGTCGTTATCTTTAGTGGTAAACATTTTATCTGTTCTGGCACATTAGATGGACAACTTTACATTCTTAAACCAGTGTTTGACACTGCACAAAAGCAACTTTTGAATACTTCGATTATTAACTCTAACAAAAGAAAAGAACCTTTAGAATTGAATCAAACCTATCTTTGGCATCTTAGGCTCGGTCATATTAATCTAAAGAAGATAAAAAGATTGGGAAATGATGGACCATTATCTTCTTTGGTTCTGGAATCATTTCCTTTGTGTGAATCCTGTTTAGAAGGAAAAATGACCAAGCGTACTTTCCAGTCAAAAGGAAACCGATCCGAAGGGCTATTAGATTTGATTCACTCTGACTTGTGTGGCCCTATGTCGGTTCAGGCAAGAGGAGGGTTCGAGTATTTCATCACTTTGATTGATGATTATTCTAGATATGGCTATATCTATTTGTTACGTAACAAGTCAGAATGCTTTGAGAAATTCAAAGAGTTTAAGGCGGAAGCGGAGAAACAAACAGGTAGAAGTATCAAGTCACTACGATCTGATCGTGGAGGCGAGTACCTTTCAACTGAATTTAGGGATTACTTGGCAGAGCATGGGATTACATCCCAGCTGACTGCGCCTGGAACGCCACAGCAAAATGGCGTGGCGGAGAGGAGGAACAGAAAATTGTTAGAGATGGTTAGATCGACGATGATCTGTTCGGAGTTACCTATTTCGTTCTGGGGATATGTACTGGAGACAACGGCTTACATTCTTAACTTGGTTCCATCAAAGTCAGTTCCTTCTACGCCCACAGAATTATGGACTGGACGAAAGCCCAGTTTGAAGCATATTCGGATTTGGGGTAGTCCAGCACACGTGTTGGACAAGGAAGCTGATAAGCTGGCTCCCCGTACAAATGTAAGGCTATTTGTTGGATATCCTAGAGGAACGAAAGGAGGTTTATTTTATAGTCCTAAGGATCAGAAGATCATTGTTAGCACCAATGCTCGATTCTTAGAAGAAGACTATGTTATAAACTACAAGTCAAGGAGCCAAATCGTCCTTGAGGAACTAAGAGGGGAAGGATCGAACTCCACACCAGTTGTAAAAGAAGAGGTACTACCAAATACTGCACAATGTGTCACGGAAGTACAAGAACTACCTCGTCGCAGTGGGAGGGTCGTACGCCAACCTGATAGATTCATTAGTCTGGGAGAGGCTTCGGATTTCCCAGAGGGACTAAATGAATTGGATCCCAGGACCTATGATGAGGCAGTGCGAGACAAAGATGCAATTTCTTGGAAAACTGCAATAGAATCTGAAATTGGATCTATGGATCACAATCAAGTCTGGGAGCTTGTAGAACCACAAGATGGGATAAAACCCATTGGTTGTAAGTGGGTCTGCAAACGCAAGAGAGGGCCTAACAGGAAGGTTGAAACCTTCAAAGCTAGATTGGTGGCGAAAGGGTATACTCAAAAAGAAGGGATCAATTATGAGGAAACCTTTTCACCAGTAGCCATGCTTAAGTCAATTCGAATTCTCTTGTCTATTGCTGCTCATATGAATTATGAGATATGGCAGATGGATGTTAAGACAGCTTTCCTAAATGGAAGTCTTGAGGAAAACATCCACATGAAGCAACCAGAGGGTTTCATTGCTAAAGGACAAGAGCACTTAGTGTGCAAGCTTAAGAGATCCATTTATGGACTTAAGCAGGCATCGAGGTCTTGGAGCATCCGGTTTGACGAGGTCATACAGTCATATGGATTCGTGCAAAGTCCGGATGAGAGCTGTGTGTACAAGAAATGTGACGGAAACGTGGTAGTATTCCTCGTACTTTATGTAGATGATATCCTGCTTATTGGAAACAATAAAAAAGTGTTATCCGACATAAGGGTGTGGTTGTCCAAGCAGTTCGATATGAAGGATCTGGGAGAAGACGGACATGTCCTTGGCATCAAGTTCATTCATGATCACAAAAGGAGGATAATATGTCTGTCTAAGGCAACCTATATCGATACAGTGCTAGCAAGGTTTAGCATGGAAAATTCCAAGAAAGGTTTTATACCTTTCGAGGATGGAATTCATCTATCTAAGAAAATGTGTCCCCAAACACAGTCTGAGATAGATGACATGAGTAAGGTTCCATATGCTTCGGCAGTGGGGAGCTTAATGTATGCTATGCTATGCACTAGGCCTGATATATGCTATGCAGTTGGCATGGTAAGCATATATCAATCTAACCCTGGACGAGGTCACTGGACTGCGGTCAAAAGCATTCTCAAGTACCTTAGACGGACTTGAGGTTACATGTTGGTATACCGCTCTGATAGTCTAGTACCTTTGGGTTACACGGACTCAGATTTTCAATCCGATAAAGATCAAAGAAAGTCTACCTCGGGCTATGTGTTTACACTGGGAGGCGGAGTTATTGCATGGAGGAGCGTAAAGCAGAAATGCATTGCGGATTCCACTATGGAGGCCGAGTATGTAGCACCTCTGAGGCAGCTAAAGAGGCAGTCTGGCTCCGCAGTTTCCTGTTGGACTTGAGCGTGGTCCCTGATTTGCCAAAGACTATCACGATATACTGTGATAACTCTGGTGTAGTGTCAAATTTTAAGGAACCTAGAGCCCACAAAGCAAATAAACACATAGAGAGAAAGTACCACCTTATACGAGAGATCGTTAAGAGAGGAGATGTGGCGGTGGTCAAGAGAGGAGATGTGACTTTGAAGGCATTTTTGGCTGGTCTAAGGGGATGCCTTCCGGGATATTTTTGGTTAAGGCTCTGGTTTGAGCCTCAAGTTCCGACCAGGAGGGATCTCCTGCTGGTTCATCGGTAAGGCTGGGTCTGGGTACAGTTAAGTTTCTTTTTCTCTTGGGTCAAGTTTAGGGGATTTATATCGATTTGGCCTAGGATGATATGTTTGGGTTTGGAGAGTTGGGGTTTGGGGAGTCAAAGTAGACGGAGCAAAATTCGCCATGAATCGAGGTACAATTATAAAATGGGGAGGGGAGAAGAAAAGAAATATATTTAGAAAATAGCAATTTATAGTAAAATGGTGTAATAAGTGCCAAGGTGATGAATTAGAGGGAATTACTTATGGTCATGGTGATGAAAGTGTGTTGAATTTGTCGTGCTTGATTGTGCTTGAAATTTTTGCTACCAGAGCTCTGGAGGTATTTTTTGTAGAAGAAATGGCGAATATTTGCTTTTGTTTTCTTGAAATGAGGAAAGGCAAAGGTGAAAAGGTGTTTTGTATGGGGAATGGCGCGACTTTGAGGAGACGGAAAGGGTCTTTCGTGCGGCGTGGGAAGTTGGTAGGGTTTAGTGTGGGCCTTTCATTTTTTGGCCCACATGATTAAATATATTACAAGGAAATGGACTAGCGACACGTGTCCGACACTATCGCAGAGCGCATTTATGTTCTTAAATTGAAGTGATGGCTGATGGTTTCACGCTTTACCAAGAGGCACGACGAATTGACTTCTGAGGTTTTTCATGATTACATTCCACTTGGTTTCCTACCTCGGGACTAGCTGATACGCCATCAAATATCCACGTCAGCAAATATACAGGTATTGTACAGATTTAGTAAGTGACCTCTTCCTCTAGAAGGTGCAATCCTTCTAGGAAATGGGCGAGCTGTTTTTGGGGGAGTGGCGACCTCACGTGTAAGAGTGGCGAGCTCTTACGTGGGGTGGCGAACTCTTATGAAATAAATGGTATTATGGCAGCTCGGTACTGAGTGGTACCTCGATATGGAGAGCTGTGTTTTATGGTTAACATGGTTTTAGGCTCTTTTGGGCTTATATAGATTATGGTATGGGGTCCCGTCAGAATGAGGTTACGGGCATGGTTCTTGGCCCATGGCTATTACGACAATTTTGCGATAGTTCTAATATATATGGTAACTTAGTTACATGAGAAATCCTAATTTTAAATTAGTCGTTATTTATGGTATTATAGTTCTAATAGGAGATGGGAACCCTAAATTGGAAACACGTCTCTATATAAAGAAGACACATGCCTCACTTTTCTCTCTAAGTTAGTTTTATATCCTACGTTTTAAACTCTTACATATTTCTTTTGAACGTATCGGAGGACTTACGTCGGGACTGTTCACTGCCTGACTTGAGTTCTGGTATGCAGGTTTAATCTAGTTGTAAGTAGTTTTTTGAAAGTCTATCAGGTCATTGAATACGTATTTCTATTTTTGGTGAATTAAACTTTTTGATCGCATCAATTTGGGCAGAAAATTTACTTGACTCAAATATATATAACGTTCTGATCACGAGATTTAGATTATATTTTAATAATTGCGATGTCCCTGTGAGTTGGGTATAAATATTTCTTTTTTGCATTTTATACTGGTGTTGCATTCATTGGCCCGGGCTCCCATAAGATTTAGCTTTAATAATAAATAAAGAGTATTAATCGGGATCACCAAAAATCCCATAAAATATCTCTGAAATAAATATAATAATGATTTCCATCCGATGCCCCGTACATGATTTGTGAGCGGCCAAACGCCGTTTACACCGCCGCAACACCGTCAACCAACGGCGTTTCTCCCTAACGGAAACCAACGAACCAACAACACAATATGAACCCAAGGGGCCTGTGTCTACTCTTGTTTATTCGGAAAAACGTAAACGAAGAACCAAAAAACTTTCTCCCTCTCTCTCTCGTATTATCCCTACATCTTTGATTGATTCTGTATAATAAAAGCACAATCCTCAAAAGAGAAAAGTTTTAGAAAGAGAAACACTTGTTCATCTCTCTTTAATTTCTCCCCAAACTTTCTCTGTTTTTCTATCCGGGCGTTATTGGGAACGACTTGAAAGTCACTGTTTGGATCACTTTCACTTACGCTTGTGCGTAATTCTGAAGAATCTAAAGCTGAATTATGCATTATTCATCGTGCCCAATTCACTACTGTAAGTATAGCTCCAGTCCAGTTTTTTTATTTGTTTGTTTGTTTGTTTTTCATTGCATCCATGGATCTTTCGTCCCTTCCCCACTTTTGTTTATAGTTTTCTAGTGTTTGAAGTTGGGTTATGCATAATTGAGCAGATTTGAGCAAGAGCTTTTGACAATGAAGGAATAACTATGAAGAGCTGAGTTGAATTTCATTGAAGAAGAAAAGCAGAATCATTGATAACGCATCTCCGATCTTCAGCGGATCTAATTTGGACTAACAAAGATAAAATTAAAATATATATATATATATACACACCCACACAAAAATCTGCTAATTTTGAAGCGATACACATGGAATTGCCTCAACCCAGGCCTCTTGAAACCCAAGGTAAAAAGTCAATAAAATCTCATACATGTTTTTTTTTTTTTAAATTATTGTTAAAAAAAATTGATTTAATTTTGTAACAACAGCTACCCATGATTTTCTCTCACTATACTCATCGGCAACCGCTCATGCCCAGCAAAATCCGACGCCTTCGCAAGGTAAACACTTCCTTTATTTCTATTCATGCAGCTTTTCATGCCAGATTTTTCTTTATTCCAAATGATTTCATCTTTTTATTGTATTTCACATACAAATTAATAATTCATCATTGCTCAATGGTTGATAATTAATATGATAATTTTTATATATGCCTATTATCTATCTATTGCCATACATAAAAGATCCCCACCGCTTTATACATGTGTTTGTTTTATTTAATTATAGATCTCCTCCGCGTTTTATTTAATTGTTTAGCTTTGTAGGAAGGAGATAATGGGAAGCTGTAAACTAGTTTTGTTGATAAATGATATTGGTTGCTTCAAAATAAAACAAGATTTTGGTGAGATATCAACGTCAAAACAACAGCATAATTCACGGGATAATTTGAATTTCATATTATGAAATCCTCTGTTTATTTATTTATTATTTTTTGGTTCGATAGAATTTCTTGGTCCTTTAACCTAAGTCATGTTCGATAACAAAGCAATTGAATTGCATGATTTCAAAGTGTAATACTTCTTTGACAAATATATATCAGTTTATTATTTTGGATGTCCTACAAAAATAAATTTGTTACTATATTTATATCTCTATTTAATTGGATGCAGTGCATAAATGAGAAAATCGAAAAATTAACCAATAGTCTTTTAATTTATGTGAAACAAAGCCATCTTTAGGAGGGACTATAAAGCTATCTTTAGAAGACAGAGTGAATAAACCTTTTCCTAATACAGAGAACAAGAAAATAATAATAATAATAATACCGGGATTTGGGAGGTTGTGGGGTTTGGTAATTTTAGCATGATTGTGGGTGGGGAAGAGGAAACCCACGAGTGGCGCAGTTAATGTACCCGTGACCCCATCGGCGTATGTTAGATCTATGCTTTGTCTTCGAGAGTGGGCCATCGCTTGGATAGGCTGACAATTGCCAAAATCCAAATAAGGCTGAGATTAGAACTTAGCAGGCCAGGCGGGTCAGGTCATCCCGTGGGCATTTTGGACATTGCAGACTATACTTATAATTTTTTTTTTATTTTGTGGTAAAAAAAGAGACATAAATGGTCTGTCTTATGTAAATAATAAGTTGATTTATAACATTATCTCTTTAGTTGGAAATACCACTGGTTGACTTGACGTCTCCAGAACCATTTTTTTCAGGAAATAAACGCTAAGTTCATTAAATCGCAACAGAGTACTACTGGTATGTTAAATCCTAACCCTTTATTTCAGGGAAAAAGCACTACTTGGTTCATTAGCCTGTCCCGATTATTGAATTCCTATTAGAACAGAGTACTAAGGCCTATGCAATCGTACTAATTGGATATTTTGATTGCTGTAAAGCTTGCAAAATTAAGTGGGATCGAAGAATAACAACACTCTGTGATTAGAATCGCACTTGTCTGTTAAGGTCTGGATGAAGCTCGCAAGTCTGAACATGAACATCGTTAGTGACGGCCAGTAGATATCCAGATGTTGTTTTAGTTATATGGTATAATGAGACTAATATTAATTTAACCAAAATAGGAGAGATGAATTTAGCAAATGAGATGTGCTTAGTAAAAGATTTTTTGAATTTGGCCGCACCCATTATTTGATCTGTTTAAAGAGGATGTGGGTTTTATTTTGTTTTTGTAAAATATATATAAACAAAGGGGAAAGGAGAGTTGGATGTTTTACAAAAATCACGATCCCGACACCTTTCAACTAAAAGGACTTTAAGCCCTTTAAACCTTTCCAGATAAATCCATCCTTATAGGTATCAATTCCTCCTTTTAAAGAATTGTATAAAAATAAAAATAATCTCAAAACGCCACAAGCCAACTAACAACAAATACAAGTTGTGAAATACCTGCTTCGGACCAAGAGTTCGAAAAGCGCAAGAGACAAAGGAAGCACGGTAACCAAGACGCACGAGACGGTAAGCCCAAACTCCAAGAGGGTGCACCAAAACGTAACGGGAGAGGAGCGACGAGCGACTATTAAGATGAACGAAACACTTGTTTGTCTAAAATATCATCATTCACCAAGTCAATAAGATGTGCTGACGGCAAAGTAAACTTTTGACAACGCATCAGCAATACAATTGACCTCCCGAAAGATGTAGGAAATCATGAACTCCATCGACGGAGTGATGAAAACAACCCAACCCCAGAGTGCTACGAACCTCCAAGGCACATCAAGGCAATGCCTGGCAAACAAATCCACAACGTACAAGGAATCAGATTCCAGACAAATCTTATTCCAACCCCTAGTTTCAGCCTCCTCAATAGCAATCATCGTAGCCTCTGACTTGACTTCGAAAGCAAAACTTCGACCAAATTATTTAGAGAAACCACCTTACACAAAACGCCGATGAAAACACACTCTCGGGACACCCCAGAGCACTGGCATCAGTGTTCACCTTGATCCAGCTTGAGGACGGGGGCAACCATTTCACGAGAACGGGGGTGAACGGAGGTTCGGGCATACCATGCACACCCATCTTACGCAAACAAAACATGTTAGAGACAGAATGGACATCGTGTCGTTTTCCAACACTGAGGACTCCTCATAATCGAATGAATGATGATAAGGGTCGTCTGGTGGAAGAAGAACACTGTTACATATCAAAGTACACTGGAAACTCCAAATTGTCCAAACCGTCGATACGATTGTCACTTTCCAAGGTAAAAGAGTCTGCACACTAAAACAACAACCAAAAACAAACACACAAAGGTTAGCGAAGCCGCCAGAAAGAGGCAGACGAACATCAAAGGTATCCTTGATCCAGCCCCAAATGTGACGAGTGAAGAGGCAAACCGTGAGAATATGATCAGCATTCTCTACACTCGCATAAAGGAAGTAACAAAATGACGACCCGATGAAGCCACGCCTTTGAATAACATTGAAAACACCTAAAAGATTAAAAATCACCTTCCAAAGTGTGATAGAACGGCGAACCGGGATGTGCAAAGACTAAATCCAACTCCCCCAACGAACTTTGAGGAATTTCATACTAAGATATGCATAGGCAACTTAAAATGCCGATGATAATGTCGTAAATGTGGTAAATAAAATTTCCGCAAAGTGCTAGATCCTTAAGAAGAATCCACGATAGTATGTGGGAACCACCTCTTAAGGCCAAGAGGAATACCGATACGGGAAGCGAAGCTAATCATCCCACTAAAAACTAACCCCAGAATCACTACCCGGAATCCAACGAGAGTCCTCTAAGAATGGAAGAAGTAATATGAGCACGTGTGAAACCATTATCTTTAAGGTAGCACTTGCTGAGAAGACGGAAAGCTATCGTACGTATCTTTATTAAGCACATTAGCCTCAAATTTGAGAAGAAAATTCTAGTTGGCTGAAATGACCGAATGTATCCCAAGACCGCCCTCTTCGTGCGGGGCACAACAACGAGCCCAATTAACCATGCACTGCTTGTCCCTCGACCGGACAAGTTTCCGGATAGCCGTCTCAAGGTTGCAGAGAACTGACATCGGCTATAGAAAATGAGCATGGAGTGCCCCATGGAGCTAGCAACTACTGAATTTACGAAATAGATACGACGCGCCAACGAGAGGGAAGACCCCTCTTAGCGATGGTTTTATCGTAAATCGGCCAAAGATAGAGGAGCGGGGGCTGTCACGAAACATCTAAACTCCAAGGTAAGTAGTGGACAGTAAGGTCGAGACTTGGCGCACACATGTGATCACAGTAGGTGAGAAAAGAGACCAAAAACAATATTGGACTTCACGAGGCGAAGGACTTGCTGGAGACCAAAAAATATTGGACTTCACGAGGCAAAGGACTTGCCAGAGCTAGCTATCACCGTACTGACGAAAAATGTCCAAAATCGCACAAGCGTTCGGAGTAGACGCATGGCTCATAAGATGGATATCTTCCGCATAAAGCAGGCAAGTCGGGAAGTAGAGAGAACGGCCCACTCAAAACAAAACAATCATACCAGAATCCACGACATGACAAAAAGCACGGGCGAGGACGTCCTCCGCAATGTAAAATGGAATGTATAGACATTGATTATAGGATATATTCGAAAATTATAAAGGTTGCTAAATTATTCTTTTTTTTTTCTAGTATATATTCTGAAGGGATATGATTTGAATCGACCCCCAACTTCTGGTAAGGAGTTGATAATTTTAATCACCTGATTAAATCGATCTATATTTATGATTAGGGAATTTTTGAAATCGAAAGAATTATGAAGAAAGAAGATGCATGGCAATGATAATAAAAAAGGTGTTTTACTAAAATAAAGTGCTCTTGGTGTTCATTGTTATTTTTCTTAAAAGTTTGAAGAACCATTTGATTCGTTTAAGAAAACCAGAAACTTTATAACTAGTCTGTGATAGTTTATCTTTTCCCAAAATAGTTGGTCGACGTTTAAAATTTAGTCAGAATACCCTGTATTTATATTTCAGGAGCTAAGCTAATTAATCTGAATATAAGTTAAGGTCTTTCTTTTTTTTTTTAATTCCTAATTAAGAAATTATGTAGTATAAGCATGTTATCCTTTGAACTTTTTAACTATGTTCCTAAACTTTATGAGCACTTTTTTCTAATAATAATTTGAATTATATATATAATGAAAGAGATGAGTATAACAATTAACACAATATTAAATCCCGCTATTTATATCATGTACAATCTGCACCTGGTGATAACTATTCATCACACCATCTCTTTTATATTTATCATGATCCAGGGTGCATCTTGTACATTAGCTACACGGATATTATAAATATGATTTCAAATTCACCAATGAACATTTATATACTTATCATTTGTTCATGATATAGATTGATTATATTCATTATTGTTAATTGAAGCTTGATGAAGTACACAAGGAAGATTATTATTCTAAACCCAATTATCTATGTTGGATTGTGTACCAAAAAGATCAACCCTTACATTATTGACAATTCTACTTTTATTTGGGTATGGCAGAAGAAGGGACATGTATAAGTCAGAGATATGTATAACATGACTTTAATAAGAGAGGGACATGATTTTCAATGCACTGAAACCTCTATATGATCCGGGCAAAAATCTTCTCCTAGCTTCGATAAGTCCTTTTCTAGTCATTATAACCGCCTACGTTTTTCTTCTAAATAAGCACTCTTTAATTTTGTTTATACCACACTTGACACTTTTTAGAGCATTTTCAATGGCTAGTGAAGTGAATAAGCCATATAAAATTTAGACATTGTCTATGAAAAAACATCACCAATAGTTAGAGAAAATAAAATATGGGATGACTTGTCAATGGCATTGTGAAAAACAATGTCTAGGTATGGACATAGTGAATGATACTTTGAATACAAAGTGTTATTAGCAAATTTGAAGTGGAGTACCAAATCCGACCCCAACACATCAAACTTGACGTAAATGTTGTCCAACACGTTTTGCAGCAAATTTGGTGCCATGAATATTATTGCACCAAATTGGTGCAGCACTGTTCATTTGAATCAAATTTGACGAAATTGATATTTCTCCCATTTCTTATTACTTCTATTTGTATCATACATTAAACTCTTACCTCATTTGTAATTTTATTTTAGTTATCTATTATATTTAGCTTACATTTAGTTCTATGCATTTTTATATAGTTAATAACATCATTAAGAAAAACTAATGAAGTAATCATATAAACACACAAACATATACATAAAAAATATTCATCGGTTATAAATTTTGGTATAATGGGCTGGAGATTGTTTTAGTCAAACTACACAAAAACATCAGATTTGATGTAAAAACCACACTAAATTTGTTAGATTCCATTGAAGATGGCCTTGGTTACTCCAAATTTGGTATATCCCATCAGATAATGCCATGCCAATATAATGGCTCTTAGACTGAAATACTCTTTTCCTTTATTTCACAGAAAATAGGTACAAAACTAAAAACTTCTCAGTCTTTCATCTAAAAATGCAGCTGAAATTATATTTCTAAAATAAAGGTTGCATTACCAATAAAGTGACGAGTCTTTCCAATTAGAAGATTGAATATAATCTAAAACATCAATGCATGGAAATGGCAGAACCATTTTTCAGTTTTTTTGGGGGTAAATTTATTAAATTCTTTTTGTTAAATTTACAGGTGGCTACCTTAAGACTCATGACTTCCTACAACCATTAGAACAAGTCGGAAACAATGCGAATACGACAAGAGAAGAGAACAAATCCGTAATGAGTGGTGTTGAAAGGCCTCCGGTGGCAGCTCCTTCTGCCTCAGTAGAACATCTTCTTCCAGGTGGGATTGGGACATACAGCATTTCTTATTTCAATCAAAGGGTTTTAAATAATCCAGAGGGGAGCTTATTTACTGCACAGCCAAATAGTACCTCCAGAAATGATGAAAATTCAAACTGCAGTTCACACGGGAGTGGTTTCACACTGTGGGATGAATCTGTCGTTAAAAAGGGAAAGGCAGGGAAGGAGAATATTGCTCTGCGAGGTAAGCTAACTTGCTCATTTAATTTGGTTTCCTCTTTGAATCAAACTAATAATGAAGCTGCTAGTTTTAACTTTTGTAATGGTTGAGTTTTAGCAGAAGCAGGTGCGAATGTGGTGGGAGGGCAATGGGTGCCATTGCTGGAAAAGCCGTCACAATCATCTTCTAACCACAAGCATAACATGACAACCTTCAGCTCTTTTTCATCCTCCCAGTCAGTGACTTTTTCACTCCTACTTATAATATAATTTATTCTCTTCTTTAATCATATTTATCTTTTAATGTATGAAGTCCTCTGTTTTTCACATTTATACTATGAACACTATTGCCAATTCTCAGGCCATCGTCCTCTCAGAGGAACCAAAGTTTCACGGAAATGATAACATCTGCAAAGAATGACCAAGAAGAGGATGACGATGATGAAGAAGATGAGTTTGTCATCAAAAAAGAGCCCTCGTCTTACCCAAAAGGTTTCGTCCGTTTTGAATATATAGTTGAGTGGTCTTCGTTATCTTTGCTCACATTTTATAATTATTGGATTTTATATTTGACAGATCATTTGTCCGTTAAAATTGAGGCAAAGATCATTGATCAGAAGCCTAATACACCGCGTTCGAAGCACTCAGCTACAGAGCAACGTAGGAGGAGCAAGATCAATGACAGGCATGTTAACCAACCCTCAAAATTCAATAATTCAGAAGTTTATGTTTATTTCAAGTTTGTTTACCAACCCCTCCTGATCTAAAAGTTCAAAACATGTCCACTTATAACAAACTTTCCGACCTTAGGCTTTGTAGGCTATGCCTTTCACTTCGCGAACATCTTTGTGTGATGTCAAAACAATTATTAAATTTTGGATCGCCTTTTTTTCACAAGTTTTTCTATTCAAGGAGTTTTACGTAAAAATTTGTAAAATGTGTGCTGCCTTCTACGAAACGGTACTACTCGCAATACAAATATGTGTTTTCCAAGTTATTAGTGCTGATATGGTTAAATTATGACAACTTTCTCTTCAGACTTTAAATTAAGCCAGATGCGCACGCGCACACACATACTAAATTTGCACATGGTAAACAAATATGCAATGACACACTGCTGTGTATGTGTGTTTTGCATGACAAGTATATACTTTCTAAAACTGGATTGCATATATGATGTTTGGTTTTGTGCAGATTTCAGAAACTGAGAGGGATAATTCCTAACAGTGACCAGAAGAGGGACAAGGCATCATTCTTATTAGAGGTAAGTGGAGATCTTTAAAAAAAAAAAAAAAAAAACTATCTATCTTCAAAACTACACCATTCTTGAATTTGAAAACTGACATCATACAGTATTTTAACAGGTCATCGATTACATTCAGTTTTTACAAGAAAAGGTAAACAAATATGAGACCTCCTACGATGTCTGGAACCATGAGCCATCCAAGATTATCCAATGGGTAAATCCGTATTCACTTTTATTGTTGTGAAAATTAGGTTTAGAGATTTTTTTTTCTTTTTGTTTTTGCATATTATGCTTTTCAGCTATATTCTATAAAGGGCGTCTAGTACAAAGTGAAGATAGAGATGATACGCTTAATCATTTATGTTGTAGCAACTGATATGGGACTTTTAAGTGCATTTATGTATGAACTGTTATCCAAGGGCAAACAGTTTCAAACTTTGATCAACAATATTTTTGTCTAGTGCATAATTCGTCATTTATCTTTCAATTCGTAGTGTTCTGCTAGGTAAAATAGCTCTACTGACTTTCACTTGCAACAGAAGAACAGTCACACAGCTGAAGGTTTCTTAGACCACGCACAAGGAGCCAACACTGGTTCTGGTCCAGCATCAGTGTTTGCTAGAAAGGTTGACGAGATGAAAACTCGTGCCTCTTCGAGTCTCCCGATCAATGGACAAAACTTAATGGACTCTGACATAAGCACTATTACAACTATCAAAGAAAGAGGTCAGCTGCCTGAATTAACACAAATGCAGCCAAACATTTTCACTTTGGGTAGAACAAGCATAACAGCAGCTTCTCCAGTTTCCCCTAAGCAGCAGCCATCCGATACTGATAAAACCATGACATGGCCTCCATCTACGGCCGACAAAACGAATGATCAGGAACTCGCTATTGAAAGTGGCACCATTAGCTTCTCAAGCGTCTACTCACAACGGTGTTAGCTCTTAATATTTATTGCTAATTTGTTAAAGCAAAATGTGGGGATTTTGTTATGATATAGAGCTCATCAGTTGACACGTAATGTACAGGTTGTTGAATACTCTTACACAAGCACTACAGACCTCTGGGGTGGATCTATCACAGGCTAACATCTCGGTACAAATTGATCTGGGTAAAAGAGCGAATTCTGCCCCACGTGCTTCAACACACCCCACCAAGGTGCCTGGCAACTTCCATTTGTTCCTTCCTCTGTATAATTTTATAATCCAATAACCCTAGGACTTTGAGTTCCATAATGTAGCAAGAAAGGATTAAACCTTAACTTTAGCACATTTCCGCAGGGCGATGATGTTCCGGCTGCCTTACCGCATTCTCGAGCTGCAAGTGCGGGGGAGGAGTTTGGTCACACTACAAAGAGGCTCAAAACCAGCTGAATCCCTATAGTAACTGTTATATCAGTATAGTAATATTCTTTTGTAGTTTTATTTGTTCATTTTTTTGGTTCCCTTTTCCTTTCTTAAGGTTCATCAATGTCCTTGCTTTGCTTGTCGGAGATCTGGTTAACTGAAATCAGGAACCAGCGTACATTTATTTTTGTTTTTATATGTTTCCCTCCTTGAGCTTTCCGCTGCACAGATTTCTCGAGCAGGAGAAATATCCTCATTATGTACTATCTATTGTGGTTACAATTTATTGTACAACAGAGGCTTCCAATCCAGAATGAGCAGCCCTGCTTATGGTTTCAAAGTTTCAATTTTTAAGTTCCCAATATTTATTGGCGAAAGCAATTTTCATGTGATATCCGTGATTTATATTTACTTGGCAGTCATTTATTGTTGTAGGCTGGGATTGCTTTTATGTTAATGAGATGACTACTCATTATGTATAGGTTTGGAAATAGGGTAGTTTTACTGCCAGTCACCACTCAGAGCTTCTCCAATGCTTATCGTTAATTTAGTAAAAAGTCAGTCATGTAAGTAAGTTAAAAGAAATATAAATAATTTATTCTCCAATGTCTACTATCATATACGGTGTTGTGCTGACATGGAAAAAATAATTTCAACACTTCAATCGCACTGTTTAATTTCTGAAAGGATGTTAAAACAGAATCAAAAAAATAGGAACTGATGTTTCACTCCATCGGTTTAAACTCTAGATTTTTTAAATTTATCTAGTTTGGTCAAACTTATCAGTATTATTTATATATTTTTTATTTTATTATTAAAAAAATAAATGCCACTTACATATTAACTTTATGCATTGGAGATAAATTTTGAAATCAAAATTTATTCTTTTAACTTTTATCATATGTGGATAGACATTATATTAATTGATTGACATGTGTTAAAAATTATTTACCGTCAATAGGTTAGCATTGGAAATGTTATTATACGAAGCTGATCCTAAGTATTTCTGAAAATGTGTCAACTGTCATCTTCTAATTAATTATTATTTTTAATTAATTATAAGACTATAAAAAAAAGTATATTATGCTCGTACTCTTATAATTCTTAATTATAGTTCTTCTTATTATTTGTATTCGAAAAAACAAACATAAACCGAATAATTAAATTTGAGCTAACTTTTTTTTAATTCCACTACTACCTAATATATAAATTATTTATGTAGAATATCAATAATTAATCCAAATAATTTATCAATCTCAATCACAAATCATTTTACATTTTCAGCCCATTCGAATTCACACGATCAAATTTCATATGAAATAAGAACTTGATGTTCACGCAACTCCCAAAAGGATCGATTGAGAAAGAAAAAAAAAAATCAGCCCACTCGATAATCAATGAATAAGAAAGATGTGGTTTTGCTGCAAATTGGTTTGGAACGGGCGAATTTCTTGCATTCTTTTATCCCGAAGTTCAGCACACTAAGTTACCACCCTTATCCTCAAGCTCATTCGACTGAATTCGTTTCCAAAATTGAAGTCTGAAAGGTAATCGAAAAACCCTCGAATGAAAATTGGCTACTTCGAACCATTGTTACAGGTCAGCACCTTTCCATGTGTCTTTTTTCAATTCACATTATTTGTATTAAATCTTGTTTATGATTAGAGTTTAAAGTTGTTTGAGAAGTGGAGAACTTATGTTTTGCCGAGTGTTGTGCTATTATTTTTTCATGTCTGTTGCAATTCATTATCGTGCCGTGTTGTCTGAAAATTGTTGCATTTCGTTGGTGATTGAAGGTTTCCCTTTAATTTGCAAATTCTTGTCGTGTTTATGTTGAACGTTAAGTAATTATTCATATTTTGGTAATAAAATTTTGTTGCTGACTTGATAATTTGTCGGCGTTCCTTTCAAGTCAAATAATTATGTTAATTTCTTACGAAACCAAATTTCATTATTTTGATTGAATACCTCTCACCTCCACTGTTAATGTGATGTTATTTGATATGATGTAAACTCTACTGGCGAGTCTGAATACTGAAGTTTCAATTTTGTATTGTCTTTGATAAACGTTGAGTGACACTGTGTATGTTATTTGATACGTGCAGTTAAATATTCTGAATGTATTGTTTTGACCTATATTGTTTTAATGATCAGATTATAAGTATGAGTATGTGGACAAGGTCTGAGAAGATAGGTGGTGTGTTTGTAGTTGTGCGGTACTCGGATAAGGAGTGCATGTTAGAAGTGCAGAATCTGGATTCAGAGACGTTCAAGACAGCGTGGTTATAAGATGGTTAATGTGAATGACGGTTTTGTTGAAATTCAATTGTCAAGTTGAAGATGTTTAGGTGACAACCTTTGGTTCTGAGTATGATTGTAACACGGTTAAGGAACAATGCTACGTTTTTGTTTTTTTAAAAATATTTTGTGGCCAAATTGTGATAAGTTATTTTGCTGAACTAGAATGTGTTGATTATATTACGAGAATGAGTATGTGGACAAGCTCTGAGCATACAATTGTTGTGTTTGTAGTTGTACGAGGTTTGGAATATAAATGTGTGTTGGAGGTGTAGAACTTGGATTCGGAGACGTTGAAGGCATAGTTGCAAGACGGTTAACGAAGAATGTTGGCTCTCTTGAAATTATATGGTGCAGTTGAAGATGTTTAGGTGATAACCTTTTCTTATGAGCGTGATTAGAACACAAATGAAGAATGCAAGACTAGACTTTTTATTTACTTTTTAAAACTTTATGATAAAATTCTGTGAACTAGAGTGTGTCGACAAATTTGGTATTGACTCTTTGTTATGAAATTTGAATTACATTTTTGTGTATTTTCTTAATAATCCGACACTTGTACTCATCATCAAGCCATTCTGAGTGCATTCCAGATGAATTAGGATTAAAATATTATAATGGTCGAATAAAATTACTTGTGCAATATTAGTGATGAAGGAAATCAATCCAAAGCACTAATAAAACTATATTGGTGGTTGTAAGACATACTACTGGATTTACAAATGTAAAATAAGACCACTCAGATTCAATATCAATATGTAACATCATTATATAAATCTGGTAAAAATAGAAACATTACCTTATAAATAATCCAAATATTATTCAAATAGGATGAGAAACTTAAAGGAAAGTAGTCTACATAATGATACGACTTATCTTTACCCAACCTGGTCTGAGGGAAGTCATAAAGCGATTTGGGTAGACCTGCTCGGATCCTAGATAAGATCTTATGGAGATCAGTTCAGGAATGGGAGAAAAGTCAATGACTGGTTTAACTCTAGCCTTTCATGGAGGAAGCTTCCGGATCAGGTCGTCCCAGAGGAGAATAACCTGATCAGGTTGTCCTAAGTAACGGCCAAGATTCGCAAGTTTTGTTTTCCAGGATCTCGGAGAGGCCCCACCTAGTGAGGGTTATAAATATCTCGTCCTCAAGGCTAGTAAAGGTAGGACATTTTGAGCACTTTCACTTGAATTATTTCGATATAAAAATCACTTCACCGAATTAAGCATCGGAGAGGTTTCCACCGGTGGGGACGGTGGAACCAAGCTAAGGCGTGAGATAAAACTATGGAATCCGATGGGCTCAGGCGAAATCTCGGTGGAGCTGGTAGGCACACTAAGTTCTGCTACGCCAATGGGGGGTCCGGAGGCGGTAGGGCCATCGGCGATAGCTAGGCAAAGCACACCGCAACCTCCTCAGAGGGCACCGACACACGCTAATGGCGGATCGCTGAATGATGCCTTCCTGCACCAAATATCTGACCCCATCGGCAAAGCGGTGGAGGCAGCTATGAAAAATAAGTTCATCGAGCTTTCAACGCCCCCTCCTAAAGTAACTCAACCGCCGGAGCCAGAGCCAGGCTGGACCACCCAACGCAGGGACAGAACTCCTGCTCAGGATGAGGAGGAGAGCTCTTTTGGCTCGGATAGTGACACTTCCAGCAAAAAAAGAGAGCGAAAAAGGAGAGAAAAGGAAAAAAGAAAAGATAAGTATAATGACAACTAAAATAAAGAAAGGGAGTAAGCATAGCAGTAAGATAATGACCTCAGCCTCGTCCTGGCAAAAAGACTCCACCAGCTCGTGGTATGTCCACTTATCCAAGACATGGCGATCCACAGAAGGGCATTGCCCTTGAATGAAGTGAACCGCTACCTCCCCTGAGAAGTCCAACACGGACGAGCCGTGGAAAAAGCTCTGATTAGGGGTGACCACCGTAGGTCCCGAAGGGGCGACGCCTTTTCCGGCACGGGTGCGCTTGCGCGTAGCAAGCGCGTGCTCATCTTCAGAATCAGAGTGAAGGGTCAGGTCGACGTCATGGCTGACCGGCTTCTTTGGTCGGGTTATTCCTTCTAGCCTGGCCGAAACTTCAGGCTCGGCAGATCCGGCAGCTCTGGATGGTTCTTCAATATGGCCCTTTTCGGTGCTGGGTGCGGCTCCCTGTAGACGCGCTGGAATCCTCTTCTTTATCACGGTAACTGGAAGGGAGATTTGTCATAAAGTAATGATGATAAATAAATAAATAAAGGAGGGGAGGGGAATCTGTAGAAATGATGATAAGCTTCTAAGTATGAAAAAATAATAAAGCGGCAGAGCTGGTTAGCCCTTTTGGTATACCAATCTCACGAGTCAACGGTCCAGTCTCTTCCAGGCAGTTGAAGAAGCTCAAGATAGACGATGTGAGGAGCTTTGTTAGGTGAAAGACATTTTTGTTTATCAAACGGATGGTGTTCTCCAAAGAAGGAGGTCGATCTCCTCGTGATAAATGAACTTGAGATGGAAGGGCACCTATGGACATCGGCGAGAAACCCCAATCGCCAGAACAATGAACAAAGAAAAACATTTTCCTACAGGCCTTGTTAGAGGAGGGGTTCCCGATCAGGAATTGGACCCCAGTTCGGGCTGATAAGTAGAAAAAGTCGTAGGATGAGCTCTTGGCTTGGAAAAGGGAATAGAACAGGTGGGTTATGGGTACCATCCCAGAAAACTGCGCCGCCAAATGAAACCCTATATTATCCTAAAGGCATTGGGCACAAACTGAGGTACCGGAATCCGGTACATCTGAGACACCTCTAGTATGAAAGGAAGGACATGGAGACTCAGCCCCGCCTAAAACTGATCAATGAAGAAAGTTAAATATCCCGGTGGGGGCTGAAATGCTCTTTCACCGGAATCTGGATTGGTGAAAGAGAATTCATTGGTAATTGGGAATCTGAACCGTATCTCTCTTAGGGTCTGATCGAAGATTTCTTAACACTCTAGTTTAGAAATCGTCTCCGCAATAGTACGGAGTCGATTGTAGAGCGGTAAGTTTTCCTGAGTCTTGTCTCTCGAGGATAGATGTTATCGGCGATCGTTATTTTTACTTAATCTCTTGTTAATCTCAATTAAAATAATCTATTCTAAGAAAGCATCAAGTCATTTGATTTGGTTTGAGTTTTATGCTAAAGCTGGAATTGAAATGAAAACTTGAAAACACTAACTAATGCAAAGGTTAAAGAGAATTAAAATCTTGCTTGAAAGTACTAGTTTTAATGACATTAATTAAACACTAATTAAAAATCTTAAATAAATTAAAACTTCTAAACTAAAGAAAGCTTGTAAATTGAAAGAGAGAGTGTAGAGAAAACAAAGCTTTAAAGTTGCAAGAAGTCAAAGAGCATTAAATAGGAAGAAGTCAAATTTATCAAAGAGGAAAGTTCCATACATCTTTCACTTGAATTATTCCTATATAAAAACCGCTTAACTGACTTAGTGTCGTGAGGATGCAAAACGATGAAGTGTCGTGATTTTATGAAGGTGGCACGGAGTGCGTCTCGATATCATGGAACCACTAGAATCGGGCGTTGATCATTAAATACGCGTTTCTATTTTTTTATTTTAAATTAAAAATAAAAAAATAGAAAAAAATAGAAAATTAGTAAAAATAAAAAAATCATATCATTTTACGAACGGGGTGCGTCTCAATGTCATGAGACCATGAGGATCGGGTGTTGATCTTTGAATACGCGTTTTTAAATTTTTTGAATTAAAAATAATAGAGGGGAATAAACTTCCCTTGGAAAAACCGAGGGGAAATGGGATCCCCTCCTAAATCCCGAGGGGAAACTATTCCCCTCGATTTTTTAATTAAATAAAAAATCTAAAAAGAATAGAAAAAATAGAAAAATCATAAAAATAAAACAAATCCTATCATTTAGGCACGTGGGGTGGTTTGCACCCGATTTCGATTGAGTAATATCAACGAGCATATGCGTATTTACATGTGTCATGTAATTCGACTAACAACCAAGATACGATCGATCGACCAACTTGTTCGGTTGGAAACGCGAAGCGACAAAGCGTCGTGATTTTGTGAAGGTGGCACGGGGTGCGTCTCGATGTCATAGAACCACGAGGATCGAGTGTTGATCGGTAATACGTGTTTTCTATTTTTTTCGATTTTAAATAAAAAATAAAAAAAATAGTAAAAATAAGAAAAGAATTCTATCATTTTACGAACGAGGTGGCACGGGGTACGTCACGATATCATGGAACCACAAGGATCGGGTGTTGATCGTTAAATACGCGTTTTTTTATAATATTTTTTAATTAAAAAAACTGAGGGGAAATGGGATCCCCTCGGATATTCCGAGGGGAAAATCTTCCCCTCGGTTTTTTAATTAAATAAAAAATCAAAAAAATAGAAAAATTGTAAAAATAAAATAAATCCTATCATTTTAGGCACGTGGGGTGGTTTTCACCCGATTTCGATTGAAAATTATCAAAATGGGATCCCCTTGGAAATCACGAGGGGAAAATCTTCCCCTTGGTTTTTTTAATTAAATAAAAAATCGAAAAAAATAGAAAAAATAAAATAAGTCCTATCATTTTGGGCACGTGGGGGTGGTTTTCACCCGATTTCGATTGAGAAATATCAACGAGCATGTGCGTATTTACACGTATCGTGTAATTCGACCAAAAACCAAGATATGATCGATCAATCAACTTGTTCGGTTGAAAACGCGAAGTGACGAAGTGTCGTGATTTTGTGAAGGTGGCGCGGGGTGCGTCTCGATATCATGGAACTACGAGGATCGAGTGTTGATCGGTAAATACGTATTTTTTATTTTTTTTTTGATTTAAATTAAAAAAAATAGAGAATTAGTAAATAAAAAAAAAATCCTATCATTTTACAAACGGGGTGGCACAGGGTGCATCTCGATGTCATGGAACCACGAGGATCGGGTGTTGATCGTTAAATACTTATTTTCTATTTTTTTCGACTTTAAATAAAAAATTGAAAAATAAGAAATTAGTAAAAAAAAAAAAAAAAAAATCCTATTATTTTACGAACGGGGTGGCATGGGGTGCATCTCGATATCATGGAACCACGAGGATCGGGTGTTGACCATTAAATAAGCGTTTTCTATTTTTTTTGATTTTTTTTAATTAGAAAAACGAGGGGAAGAAATCTCCTTGGAAAAAACGAGGGGAAATGGGATCCCCTCGGAAACCCCGAGGGGAAAATCTTCCCCTCGATTTTTTTAATTAAATAAGAAATCAAAAAAAGTAGAAAAAATAGAAAAATCGTAAAAATAAAATAAATCCTATCATTTTAGGCACGTGGGGTGGTCTTCACCCGATTTCGATTGAGAAATATCAACGAGCATGTGCGTATTTACACATGTCGTGTAATTCGATCAACAACCAAGATACGATCGATCTATCAATTTGTTCGGTTGGAAATGCGAAGCGATGAAGCATCGTGATTTTGTGAAGGTGGTACGGGGTGCGTCTCAATGTCATGGAACCACGAGAATCGAGTGTTGATCGGTAAATACGCATTATTTTTTCCGATTTTAAATAAAAAATTAGAAAATATATAAAATTAATAAAAATTAATAAAAAAAAATCCTATCATTTTACAAACTGGGTGGCACGGGGTGCGTCTCGATGCCACGGAACCACGAGGATCGGTTGTTGATCGTTAAATACTCATTTTTATTTTTTTCTAATTATTATTTTATTTCCAAATTTATTAATATTTATTGTAACTTTAGAATCATGTATAAATTGAATTGTAATTATTGTTTTATTTTGTAGGATATTTGCTATTGTGACACGAACGAGTATACTGTAGATCAGATACAGAAATTATTTAAAATAACGATACAGGACAAGTATACAAAGCGGCTGAACGAGTATAAGCAGTATCATGATTCTCATGCTGGTTAGTTACCGACATGCGTTACCGATGAGGTTCTAGAGGTAAATGATTTTGTTAAATGTATTTTTATTAAATTAGAATTTTTTATTTATTACAGATAATTTACATCATCTTATATATCATCCATTTCAACTAGGTTTTGGGATGTTGAGTGGGATAAACCCGAGAACAAGAAGAAGTTCGAGCAGTGCAGCAGGAACAGGAGGAGCGAACCTACTAGTCCGAGCACTGGGATGTTGAAGCATATGGGTGGTCTAGATCTACAGTTGATTATGCTTATGATATCGTAAGTAATTTCAGAATATAATATATTATTTAATTTTTTTATTTTTAATGTTAGTTATTTGATAATATTATTTGGATATAGGAGCGGAAGACGGGTGCGCCGGCCAATATGTACCTGGTTTTTGTACGTACGCACAGGAAGGACGATGGCACGTGGATCGATGTGAGATCCAGTAATACTAATGTGAGTATCTTTCTTATTTTTAACTTTTCTTTGGTTTTAATGTAGAATTTACTAACGAGTTGTATTTCAGGAATAGTACGAGCGACGTCTGGAGGAGGTACGTGCATCTTCCCAGGACCCGGATAACGAGGTTGACCGTGACCGGGTTCGACGTCGTTAGGTCGAGCAAGGGCCGACACTACGGCACCAGCTTGTTCGGGAAGGTGGTGGTTGTAGTGAAGGGTTTCCGAGGAAGCTCTTCTTCTTCCTCCTCTCAGCATGATAGGACCAACGTGGGAGAGCTCGAGGCACAGCTCCAAGCGAAGAGGGAGGATTTAGAGGCCACTAGACGAGCTCAGGAGGCGATGGAGCAGCGATACACCGAGTCTGGGCGACAGCGCCGAGAGTCTGAGCTACTATATGAGTAGCAGGCATTTCAGGCGCAGGTGAACGCCCAGATGGCCGAGCTATTAGCTCGTTTGCAGCAGTACCCCCCGCCGCAGCCTCCCCCGTCATATGACAGTTTTATATTTTTATAAACTTTGTAACTAAATACTTTTGTCGAACAAATTTAATAATTATAATTTTCAAATATTTTTATAATAGTTGGTTTATTTATTTGTCCGTTCATTAATGATTTTTTATTGGGGTATTTTAATAAATAAACAGGAATGAAGATTAATATTTAAAAATAATTTTTTTAAAATAGAAAAAAAAAAACTAGGTTCCCCTCGGAGAAACCGAGGGCATGAATCCCTCGAAAATATCCTCATTTTTAAAAATATTATTTTTTTAATATTTTCCAAAAAATCGAGGGGAAGACCTAGGGGATGGTAACCCTTGGTTTTTCCGAGGGGTTGATATCCCTTGGTTTTTCCGAGGGGAATATTCCCCTCGATCTTTCCAAGGGCAAGAATCCCCACGATTTTTTCGAGGGCATATATGATCAGGCCCAGGGGAATTTACCTGATCCGAACTTTTATGTCTCCTCTATTCAAAATTAAAATCAAGTATAACCATGCATGTCTACGTTTGGAAACGAGTTAGTTCGCCCGCAAGAGAACGGGGTCACCATAGACTGGCAAGTTAAACCGAGTCGATTCTCTCAAGGATTGAAAATTCGGAATTGACAAAGTCTATTATAAGAAAAAAACACAAGTTCTAACACTAAACACGCGATCAAGGGGGTTTTTGATTTTAAGATTTCAAACAAACTGGATTTGAATAATCTAAAACTTGAAATTATTCTTGCTACGAGGGTGTCAACCTCTTCGCAAGATTTGTGCAACTGATTCACGAAATCAATTATTAACTATATTGAAATTGTACGAAAGAACTACTCCACTTAATTATCATTAAGACTTTTCGTCGAGCACTAAACGTGCATCACGAATAACGATTCTAACAAGATCAAACATCAATCAAGTTACCAAATCATAATGGTAGAAATCAGTTATGCTTACTAAAAAAAATGATTCAACAAAGCATCCACATGAATTCAAATACAATTATTCATAACCAAAAATATCCAAACTCAATATCCAACAAGAATTACAATTCATTGAATACAAGTCTATGCGATAAGAACAAGGTTTAGAGATTACTAAATTCGGAGAAAAGTATTGTCAATGAGAACTATGATGAAAGCTTTGCTAACTCCAGTGATTCTGGAGAAAAGATGAACCACGCTGGAATTCTGGAAGCTTGTCACGAACCTCCAATTCCAACGATGAAAGATGGTCACGACCTGATCGAGCCTCTATAGAAATTTTCATAAGAGCTATAAGTCAAAGGAAAGAGAGAGGTGTCAATTCTCTCCTCCTATGGCGATGATCCAAACTAAGTTAGATGACTTCCCAGATGCTTGGATACCTTCTTACTGATATTTTCTAAGTTTTAAAGCCTCAAAAGCTATTTCGTAACTCAAGAATCTCGAAAATCTGCGTTTATAACGTATGTGTCCGGTCGGATCCTGGATCCATCCGACCGGATAAAAGTTTATGTCCGCTGATGTCAGATCATCCGATCGGATGTTGGCCCAAGGGGTCCATCCGGTAGGTCGTCCGATCGGTGTGTGCTTCGAAAGTCAATTCGGTCAAAGATTAGATCAATCCGATTGGACAAGTGATTTGTACATATTTGTATGTGATTTTCGTGTGTTTTTGCATCGTATGTTGTGTGCTTTTATGTGTTTTAAGTTTATCTTTTTATCGTTTTTCTTCCTTTTTTATGTTTTTCGTTCTTTTGGTGTTTAATGTGTTTTTACTTTATTTTGTATGAAATAAATCTAACTTTGTTCAATGTTAATATCTCAGCCCAAAACGAGGAAAACGGGACGAGCGACGAGCCGAAGCCATGCAGGTGCGTCGACTGACGCACCGTCGATTCACTGTCGACTCTACGCCCGCGTCGACTGACGCACCATCGACGCACCGTCGACGCAAAGGTTCTGAAGCGTCGATCTTACGCCCGTCAGCCGACGCTCTATCGACGCAAAGGTTCTGAAGCGTCGATCCGTGGCCCGTCAGTCGACGCTCTGCCTGGTCGACGCATGCAGCCTGGCTCGCGTCGACTGACGCACCGTCGACGCTCTGTCGACGCTCCGGCAGTTTGAGCGGTTATTTTCGAAAAATCTAAAAAATCCGGAGGTTTTCTTCATTTTAGAACCAGACTTCGAGGGGGCAAGGTCCATAGCACTTATAAATACATTCCCCTTTCATTTTACATCATATTTGATGATTTCGTTCGAAGATTGCATCGAAGGCTCATTTCTACGCTTACCATCGTTGTTTGTCATCGTTTATCGTTGAAGCTTGAACAATTGCTGCAGATTTTCATGAACTATAAGTTGTACTTTCTATTCTAGTAGTTTGGCTTTGGATTTAACTTTCATAAGTTGTATTTTCCTTTATTAGATTGTTAGTTCGACTATGTTATTTTAGTAATTCAAGTGTTTTCAATTTATTAGTTTGATATTGATGCTTTTCGTTTTTTTAATTATCTGAATTTTCATGTTTCTAATTAGGTTTGATTAGTTAATTAGATTTTTAATAATTGTATGCTTGTTTTTAAATTCGTAGTTGTAGAACCCTTCAACAAAGAAATGGATCGTGTTTTTAATTATAAAAATTGTGAACAAACATTTATCGACGCCGATTGCAATTCCTCGTGATTCGACTCGGATCAACTTATCGCATACAACAGCTCCGTTCTCTTGCGGACGAGCTTTTTATTAATTTTAAACGCAAAAAAGTTCGGTTCAACAAGTGTCCTTTTGGCTACTTTTGGGCGTTGACTTCCTCGTCCTTGTCTCTCGGATTCGCCAAACGCTCTTGTTGTATGATAAAATAAGAAAATGATCTCAAAAGAACCAATAATTGATCAATAAGTCGGAAAGTTAAGCAAAACGCCAAAGAATGCAAAATCATGCAAAATAGCTTAATATTAACCTGAAAAAGATAATAAAGAGACTCCAACATGACTCAAGATATGTACAAAAACATAACAAAAATGTACGAATCAACCACCCCATGCTTTATTGGTTTGTTCGTCCTTGAACAAACGAAAGAATCAAAATCAAGAAAGATTGAAAGAAGTTAGATTAAAGAGTCATGTTGTGCATAAGATATAGTTTGTAAATATAAACACTTTTGTCCAAAACTCTTAAGCTAAGCTCGTGTTACCTTTTCACTTTGAAATCAAAAGAATGCGTCCTCACTAAAGGGAAATATATCATGGTGCACTCATTCGCTCGTGTTTTTCAAAAGGTAAGTGTATACACCAGGATCAACATAAATATGAATTCAACGACTCGTGAAAACCAAAGACTCGTACATCGCATATATGTGTGCACATTTAATTAATAATCGGATTAGGACTTTCTAGGGTTGTAATGTAGGCTCTTTGGTAAGATATGTCATATATAAAGATGTGTGGCTAGTTTGTGAACAAACGCAGTCAATAACTCACTCAATCAAACATGTTTAAGCATAGAGCATAGTTTTTCTCGTCAATCCTCCCAAAACAACCATGTACCATTATTTTTAGCCTTTTATAACTAAGGCTATTTCTGACCCCAAACTGAATAAAAACGCCCGATCCTACTCATTTGCCTTTATGAATAGGCTTTTATCTAAATGCTTTTATTAACTTAAGCACCCTTAATTTCTTTCTTTCTCTCATTTTTTTTTAATTTTTTTTTCTTTTTTATTATACTAAGCATATTTTTTGTATAATAGTATCCCACTAATTCCCACCCTGCAATCATCATATCTCATCAAACCAATGATAAATAAAACTCTCATCTCACAAACTTAAATGAAATAAGAGGTACAATAATGCTCGTGGCTAACGAAGAGACGGAAATAAGGCTTGAGGGGGCTCATTAGGAATTTATAGTGGTTCTATTTCTGAATCAGTCGGAATCGGGTTTTGTATGTGCCTATCTTAATTTCCAAAACTAAATGTACGCATGCAACTTTTAGATACTTCTCAAAACTCTCATCGAATCAAAGCATGAAATGTTGATAAACACACAAAGCTCCTTACTAGGGTTTTATTCAAACTTTGAAAGCAAGGTGATCGAGTTTTAAAAGCTTCTTAACCGATCGGACTCCGACCTAACGAGCATCATCTAATCGGATTGATGCAAGTGTCCGACTGGAATAAAACCTACTGTCCTGTCATCCGACCGGACAAGGGCATATGTCTGGTCGGATCGCCCATGTAACCTGCCAAGCGTACTTTTATGCATGCATGATTCGAATCATTATGGTCAAACTAGGTTATGTATTACTTTTTCCTTGTGATGACGTGGGGATTAACCAATTGTTTATGTCAACTTATGTTCAGATCATTCACATGCTTATTTGTGTTTGTACTGACTTGCCTGTCGAAATCATGTATTGCGTGATCTATTGATGGAGTTTTGAGCTTGTTTAGTGCAAAAATTTCCAAAACCTACTTATATATATAATTATTTAAAACAACACTTACTCATTAGCAATTTTGAA
>BMAC01000088.1:1818043-1836156 GCA_014905375.1 Phtheirospermum japonicum
ACCACAATTATGACAACCAAGCGTCATCCGACTACTGAAGGCCGACTAGAGGCCAACCACATTTTTGTCAAACTACATGTCAATCTCAAACCAACCACCATGTCGACCCACTAAATGGCCACAAACCGACCACAATATTACATGAACAAATAACCTCTAAATACATCAACTCCAGTATTGCAAATTAATACTAACTTAGTGTTTATAACACTAAATAATTGAGATATTCTTTCAAATACGAAAATAAAGTTTGAAAATTACATCGAAAACACTGAAAACACTTACCTTTATCCATCTTTCCAGCTAAAACGGAGCTGAAATCTTGTAGAAATCCAACAAAACGATCCCAATTTCACACTGAAGCTCAAATACCTGATTTGGTTTTCGTTGCCGTGGCTTTAACAAACTTCGTGACCTAGCTCTTCAGAAACTAGATTTCGTCGATGTGGCAGCTGCCGTCGTCTTCCCTGTAGTTGTCGACGCCATTATTGTAGCTCAACAGTTGTTCGAAGGATAAACTAGACACCGTGCACTATCGTATCGCAGTCTTCGTCTTTCCCAACTCTCACTGAAAAATAAACTAAACACCTTCACTGGAAATTGGATCCGACTCACCTTAAAACTTTCGCACGTCCATTGAAAACCCTAGGTATCAATTCAAACCACCATCGAAATAGGAGTGAAGAGCTAAACTTGTACAATTTCTTATCCGGAGAGATTCTTATCTCGAGGGAAATGAAATGGAAAGAGGAACTTTGTTGGAATAGTTTTTCACAAGGCCCTTTATAAATTTACGGTGACATTTTCAAGTTACTTTAAAACAAAATTGGCATTTTGTGTGTTTTCTCCCTAATAATTTGCCCTTTCACCCTAAGAACGCGCTCATACTCCCGCGGAAACCAAAACCCCTTCAAAACCCAATTTCCCGCCAAAGTCCTAAATCACCAAATCTGTATACAATTCATCACACCTCCATTTCCGGAAGAAGAGAGAGAGGGCTAAACCCTACCAGCGAAGAAAAAATGAAGATCCGAACGACGAAGCTCCGGGAAGCCCACAAAAGCGGCGAAAATGGGGAGAGCTCCTCGTGCTCCATTTTATGGGCTTCCATTGGGGACCACATTGTTACGGCTTCGTCTGCCGACAATTCTATATGCATTCACGATGCCGTTTTGCCATCGAATGCGCCTAAGTTTCTACGCAACCACCGCGAGGGTGTCACGGCTTTGGCCCTCAGCCCTAATTCCACCTGTCTCGCTTCTGGGTCCCTTGATCATTCTGTCAAGCTCTATAAATTCCCAAGTAATTTCTTTTCACCTTTCCAATTCTGATAGTTGCTGCGTAATTGCTTTGAGGATCTGTTCTTCTAATTGCTTTTACTAATTTTTAGGCATCAAAATGTTTTGGTGTGAGTTTAGGGTTCTTTGAAATTCGAAAAAATACTTGGGAGACAGAAATTAGGATTTTATGTTGTATATAATAACTTCAGAAATTATGTGTATTGAAATAGTAAAAAACTCAACAGTCAGAGAGTTGGCAAGTATCATTTCGTTGACTTTATTTTTCATCAAGATGCAAATAACAAAACTTATCTTCATTCACAGTTAAGATGAAATTTATTTGCTGCTCCCTTCTGTTCGAAATTTGCAAACCTTTACAGTCGGTGCGGCTGATCGTACTTCTTTCATCCCATGACCCACTCACACACAGCAGCAGCTTAATTTATAAGATTTGAGACTGATTGTTGTTGTTGTTGTTATTATTATTGTTGTTGTTGTTGTTATTATTATTATTATTATTATTTTATTTATTTATTTTTAATTTTTACAAGGCCCATTGAATTGTATCCATGTCTTGTTTGGGAAAGCAAGGATGTATTGACATGTTTCTTTATTTTATTAGTCACAAATAGCTATAAATTTCATTTTGCTGAATTTGCCTATCTTTTCAATTATGTGAGTTTGTTGGCTCTCTAAGTTGCTTTGTAAGTAAGTAAATCAGAACATTGTGGGTATATTTGGATCATCTATCATACTTTCAGAAAGGCCTTGTGATCACCATGCATACTATGGCCGTAACAGTACTGAGTGGCAATGCAATTATCTTTTACAGGTGGAGATTTTGAGACAAATATCACTAGATTCACATTGCCAATTCGTGCAGTTGCTTTCAACAAGTCTGGAACCATTTTGGCTGCCGCTGGTGACGATGAGGGCATTAAACTCGTCAATACAATTGATGGAACTATTGCGAGAGTTCTTAAAGGGCATAAAGGATCTGTTACTAGCTTAGCTTTTGATCCTAAGAGTGAATACTTAGCTTCACTTGATTCAGTTGGGACTGTTATTTTCTGGGAGCTCCAATCTGGAAGTACAATTCATGTCCTCAAGCATATAGCTCCTAACCATGGTTCTGATGTTTTAGTGATGAACATACTTTCATGGAGTCCAGATGGAGAAATGTTGGCAGTGCCAGGTCTGAAAAATGATGTGGTAATGTATGATAGAGACACTGCTGAGAGGCTGTTTTCTCTTAGAGGGGATCATTTACAACCAATATGCTTCTTATCTTGGTCACCAAATGGGAAATATATGGCTACCGCTGGGTTAGACAGGCAGATTCTTATTTGGGATGTTGAGAAGAAGCAGGACATTGAAAGGCAGAAATTTAGTGAATGCATATCTTGTATGGCATGGAAGCCTCATGGCAATGCACTGGCAGTTATCGATGTTATGGGGAAGTACGGTGTGTGGGAATCAGCTGTACCACTGACAATGAAATCTCCAAGTGAAGACATTCCTGGTTTACATTCAAAGAATAGCAATGGCTTCCTCTTGTTTGATGAGGAAGAAGAACCTTCTGAATCATGTAATTTGAGTAATCTTAATGAAGATAACCCTGGTGAATTTGAGCTACCTAGCAGAAAAAGATTACGCAAGCCCTCTAATTATGATGATGATTGGGAAGAAGATTGTAATGATGAGCTGGAATCTATTCCAAAAGCTGAGTCTCGTAAAAAGGCTTATTGTGGTAACAAAGATAACATTTATGGGAAGAGTGGATCCAAAAATATGATGGTATCAACAGGTCCGAAAATGCAAAAAGCGTTTCAGCCTGGAGCTACACCCGCACAACCTGGAAAGAGGCACTTTCTGTGCTACAATATGCTCGGAAGTATAACCACAATGGAGCATGATGGTTATTCACATATTGAGGTACACTGTTATCCTTATTTTCTTACCTCTAATGATTAGTTGTTACCAAAATCCATATGACGTGTGATATTGGCCAGAATGAAACTTGAAGAATCAAAATGAAAATTTACTGCACCATTAAGTGGTTTGTGAATATTCAGCTGTAATGACTTTCATCTCTTCACAGTAAACACAATCATTGTGAACACTGAGTTACCATAACCCAATATTGGATTGACCACTGAACTTATTGTCCATTGGTGGAAAGGATGAAGATATTCCAGATTTCCTTTGCACACTAGAATATATTTGAATATGATCTTCTGTTGAATAAGTTTACATGATTTAATTGCAGACAGATTTCCATGATACCAGCAGCGGCCCACGTGTTCCTGCAATGACTGACTATTTTGGTTTTACAATCGCTTCTATAAATGAGAACGGGAGTGTATTTGCCAATCCATGCAAAGGCGAGAAGAATATGAGCACGCTTATGTATCGTCCCTTCAGTAGCTGGGCAAATAACAGTGAGGTTAGCCATCTTCATTTGTTTGTTTGTATGGAATAATATCTTCTTGCAAGCACCATCGAAGAATAGGCTATTCCATTTTATTTTTTAATTCCACTGGCCTTATGCTGAAATGGTTGCCTTTAATTAGCTGATGCTGATTTCCTTGTGCAAATTTAGTGGTCTATGCGATTTGAAGGGGAAGAAGTTAGAGCAATAGCACTTGGAAGTGCTTGGGTTGCTGCTGTTACCAGCCTTAATTTTCTCCGCATCTTCACTGAAGGTGGTTTGCAGGTTTGTAAAATTATATCATAAAGTTCTGAAGTCAAATATCAATTTGTTTATTTTATCTAAAAATGGTTGTTCGTGTGATTAATTTGATATTTTGATAGGAGCTTTGATGATGATGAACATTCGTTTATTTACAAGCCATTAATTGTGTCATCTTTTTTATTCCATGTTTTGCTTAACGAACCTAATATGTGGATTTCATCCAGAGGTATGTTCTATCTCTTGATGGGCCAGTGGTATCTGCAGCTGGCTACAAGGATGAACTGGCAGTTGTCACTCACATTTCCCCAACTCTGCCCACGGATGAGCAGGTATTGTTTTCATATTTGTTCAATTATCCAATAGATGAAAATTTGTTAATATCATGTATCAGGTTTTAAATCACCTCAATCTAGCTTAAACTGCCTATATAAGTTGATTGTGATTCTACAGGACACATTGCTTACTTCAGAGTTTCTTTTTTTTTTTCCTTCAGTTAAAATTGTGCATTATTTAAAGTTCAGCTGATAGTTTGGTACAACTCGTATGTGATGTTCCATTTATTAATATTTTGAGAATGAGTGCTTGGTTATTATGTTATGAAGAGCGCAATTATTTTGAAAGCGAGTCAATGCGTATTGGATTGTGGATTGCATAAAATATTTCCCTATTGCAGATGCTTGAATTTAGAGTGTTCAACATTTCTCATGGGACACAACCACTCAGAGGAAGGGTTCCATTGACTCCTGGGTCATGTTTGACGTGGTTTGGTTTCAGTGAGGAAGGCCAACTAAGTTCATTTGATTCTAAGGTGCCTGTCTTAGAGCTCACATATAATTATTGACAAATACTGTCTTTTTTTTTTCCTTTTTTCTTTTAGTTTACATCAGACCTAATCTATAAGTAAAGAAAACCCTTCCCCTGGGTGACTCGAACCCAGGACCTAAGTCCTAGGTAGTGGAGTCTTTATATATGTTAATATGAGATTTGGAGTAATTTGAATGTAGGGTGTCTTGAGGGTCTTTACAAGTCAATATGGAGGTAGTTGGCTCCCACTCTTCAGGTACTAGACTTACTATAAATTAGTCTGTGTTCGCTTTTTATGCAATGTGTTAGGACACATTTAACTGAAACTCCCAATTGCCAGTGCCAGCAAACTGAAGAAGCCTGAGGAAAATTATTGGGTCGTTGGGTTGAATGCGAGCAAGTTGTTTTGCATTGTTTGCAAGTCTCCTGAATCCTTCCCACAGGTATAGTCGCTATCTATGGATGTTCTTCTTATGTCTTGCTATATCACTTTATCCACTTATGAGCTCTTTATCTTCACTCGTGGCTTTTCAGTCAACCCCCAAGCCCATCCTGACACTGCTAGACCTGTCATTCCCACTTGCTTCTTCTGACCTCGGTGCGGATAGCCTGGAAAATGAATTTATGATGAACACCATGCATCTCTCTCAGGCAAGTTTTTGCAATTTAGTACACCCTGCCTTTTGCTGCTAATGGCATAGTATTTGTCAGAGTAGTCGACAATTATCATCTGTGATTTTTGGCATGTTTTGAGAAATCGTTGGGTGATAATATGCATTCTTGATGGGATGGATAGGGCTTCAGTTACTGGCTTTCTATTGCGTTCTTGCTGAATTACCAATGTTTATATATTTCAGATCCAGAGAAGTATGGAAGAAAGAGCAGCTTCTGGTCAAGATACCATGTTGCTTGATGATGAGTCTTTTATTCTCGAAAGTTCACTAGATAGATGTATTCACAGGCTCATCGCATCCTGCTGCAGCAGTAAGTATATTTTATGACTTGTTGGCATAAATTTAGTATAATTTTGCCATACATTCCCATCACTAGTTGAACCTCGTGTTTTTTCCAGGTGACAAACTTGTGAGAGCCACTGAGCTCGTTAAACTTTTTTCATTCACGAAATCAGTTAGAGGAGCCATAAAACTTGTAACTGATTTGAAGCTACCAAACTTGGCTGAGCGATTCAATAACATACTGGAGGTGAGATTTCAAGTGTTAATACCTTAATCGACGCGACATTTTCTCCTAATTTTCAATTTGTGATGCTCTCATTCGTATCACTATAGGAAAAACTGCTGAGTGAAACAGCGGGGAATATGGTGCCTGACAGCAAATCCAAGTGTGACGGTTCCGTCAAACACGATGTTGCATCTAATAAGTTGTTCACTGCACCGGAAATCAGCAAAACATCAGGTGTAGTTGCATCTCCAATTCACGTATTGCCATCCACTTCGTCAATTAGAAATCAAAATGCCAAGGAGCCAATTAAAGACAGAAATGGAAAAGATGAACAAAATCAAACAATAACATCTGGAAAAACAGTTGACTTGAAGATGACAAGGATGTCGAATGCTGATGGAGTACACAGTGTAGGAGAACCTAAGAAGGTCAGGAAGGTTGAACAACCGAATATTAGTCGCCCCTCTAACCCATTCGCCAAGTCATCAAGCAACCAAGAAAGCCCTTCACTGTTTGATTCCCTTAAGAAGAAGGCTGAGTTCAAGGATAAGCAATGAGATTATGCTATATTTCCAGCATCTTGAATGAAGAAAATATTGGTTTATCTCTTGGCTCTTTTCCCTCCCATCTTTTCCTCTTGTAATAAGTGGGTAATTGATAACTTCTTGTTGGGTTGAACAGTTAATTTTTTTGGCTCTCATTATTAACGAGATCTAACTGGAATTATCATTGATCATATGTAACACTACGATAGGTATTGGTATGAACCCTGTATTAATAATATGAATGAATGCTTCAATTTTAAGTATTATTTTTGCAATCTGCGGAACCGGAAGTCTACACTCAAATCCTTACAAAATGAGATTTTAATTATTTTTTAAAGATGCTATTTTAGCAATTTCATTTGATTTTTTCCATTTAATTACGAAATTGTGATTATTAACCTCTCATACACCACCATTTTATTTTATCAAGCACTTCAACATATTATTTCAAAATACAATTAATTTTGTAATCTCAGGAAAGGAAAAACGTTTTTTCTACTATTGCCTTGGACTTATCGTTTTGCTTCTAATTATCCTACAATTCCTTATCCGTAGTCTCGTTTGGTTGGGGATGGGATAGGACAGTTTTATCACAATTCGAAGAGTACCACTATACGTATAAAATTATTCCCTGTTCGTTTCCATTGATTGATTTTGTGGTGGAGTCAAGCCTGGTTTCAGGAATTGCGTTTGTAAACCCTGATTGACAAGGATAATATGGATAGAATACAAATATACCCTTTTGATTATTTAATATATTCTAATTCCAAACCCAAACAGAACCAAAATCCATAAATTGTCGTGAAGATTTCAATTCTAGAAATAGCCAAATTCATAACAACCACAAAACAAATCTTCCAACAAAAATAGGAAACAACCCAATTTGATAAAAATTTCAAGATTGCAGTGACTAAAAAAAAAAACCTAAAGGGGCTTTCAAAATTCAGGCAAAAAAACAATTTATTTTATTTTTAAATTTTCACCTACACATAAGCTTTAATAATCGACATTTTAGCATCTTGTGCTGAGAAATTAGCTCATCAACAAAATATTCATAGCCAAATATAGAAAATCTCAAAACAACAGAAAAAATATTCCCCCAGATGGAAATATAAACATACATATATATATATATATATATAAAAAAAAAACACCCTTTATAGCTGCATTTTCTGAGAAGTGCGCCAACAATATGCCTAGTTGAATCAGCTTCAACCAAAAGCACTCTCATCTCCATGTTTGGCAAAAACCTCTCCCACTGAACAACCGAACCAGAGTTTCCGGCCGCCGCCTCCGCCGCAGCACCGCCGTCCGCCGCGCTGTTCATTTTCCGGCTATTTTTCCAGCTGGTTTTGCTGTCTCTGTTTTCGACCCTGTTTCTAGATTTTTTTCTATTTGAATTCCAATTTCAGTGCTCAACACAAGCTTTCCCATTTTTTACCCCCATTTTTTTTTTGTTTTCAGAGAATTGGAAAATTGGAGCTAAAACTGTAGCGGTTGGTATTATAGATTTGAAAGTAGATTATTTCGTCATTTTTATAATGGCTAGCTTGCGCCGCCGCCGTCCTTCCTCCACCACCCTCCGCCGCTGGAGTCTCAAGTTCCTATTCCTTCACCCCCTTTTCTAGATAACACCCCACACACAAAAAAAAAAAGTAATAAAGGGATCAACAAGAACTCGACCACCGCACAAATTATGATTCCGACAATTGCTCCGCCAGAGAGTTTCTTCTTGGGTTTACCTTCATTTTGCTCTCGTGAATCTAGGGTTTGAGTTTCTGGTTTGTCTATTTATTGTCTATTTATTGCGGGTGAACTGTAATTAAATGATTGTGAAAGGGCCTAATCGATTTTATCATTGAAAGGGAGGGATATCATTGTCTTTTCATCCTTGGGACTCTTGTGACTAAAGGCTGGATAAAGTATCCGATGGGGAGGGGTGGGATGGAGTTATACCCCATATGAGGGATTAGACGTGAGCCGGGATATACATCACGGGTCATAATCTTTAAAACCAAACATTTGATTATTTGGGATAACTTCATTTATCCGGCCTAATCCCATCCCACCTCTAACCAAACGAGCCCTAAGAAAATGGCCTCGACTGTTGGCAGTGGATAAATCGGAAAGTGCTCATCGGCAAAATATTATCTAATCACTTATGAACTCTAAAAACATCTTGGATCTCTGGTCTGTATGGACCAACATTTGTTGGAATTCTGAATTTTGGTATTAGAAGTAAGAATTCTTATTTGTTATAGAATTCATAATCCTTTATTTTTTTTACTGTAGATGTCAAATCATGTCTGAAAAGTGAATGCTAATGTATTATTATATTGTATTTAATGTCAAATCATGTTTGAAAAGTAGGTGATAGTGTATTTAGTAATATTTAATTATGTAATTGAATATATTTTTGTTTGAGTATTTGATTTTTGAATTTAGAACAAACGAGTATTCGGTATTTTGAATCCCGAATCCATTATTTCGAATCCTAGCCCAAAAAGTGCCTAAGAACTCTAAAAACATCTTTCAAAACATCTTGGATCTCTTACGAACTCTAAAAACATCTTGCAAGATGTAAGTGCTTATAATCTCTTTTGAATAATCCCTCTAAATGATATGAGATTGATAATGATAATTATTTTGCTTTTAGTTGTAATAAGGTTTCTGAAAACGTTTTTAAACAAGACCAAATATCGAAGCACTAATAATTAATTTATTGGGTTATTGATTTGACTAGTTGAAACATTTCTTAATTGATCAGTGTGAATAGTGTTGAGTTTCATTAAGAATAACTCATATCGAGATAAATGAGAATGAATATTAATCAACAAATTTGATGATAATATCATCATATTTATTTTATACTAGTTTGAAAACTTGTATATTACGCGGGCATATAAAAGAAATACATGAAAACGTAAAAATTACCAATTAAAATCGAAAAGTGACTTATTAATACAACGAAAAAAAACTGTTCACTTAAGGTTTTGAAAAACTTATTTTTAGAATATATTAGTTGTCTTATTAATAATGTTATCATCGTCATCTCAGTATAGAATATTCAACTCTTTATGTCTCTTTACTCGAGAGATCTTAACATAGAGTTGGCCGTGGTTGAACACTAGTTTTGGCAAATAAAAACCAACGTTGAAGAGAGTTTGATCCTAGATATTGTTTATAATCATTGCGAAATAAATAATAAGTGAAAACTGTCTCCTCTGAAACGCACCTTGTTATCCGAATGACTCATTATTGGAATTTAAACCTTAATCCAATATTAGTTTCTAACAGAATATTTGCTTCAATAATGTGATCTCCAAGTTAGGTAACAACCAACTTTGTACGATTGCATAATCCTAAAGTTTGATCCATGTTTTGAATAACATAATCAAAACTCCAATCTTCAACTTCAAAATATGATTGGGATTCCCTGAGCACTTCACCGTCTTTAGAAAATTATTTTAGTACACTTGATGCCGAGTTTATCCATTTACATATGTTTTGCAAATGGTGTCAGACTTAAGATACACTCTTTCATCCCCTAGAAGTATTAGCATCAGATATTCATTCATATTTCTACAATGTAATTTGTAGGTGCAAGAACATCTCTTTCTTCAAAGAATGACCGATTGCCAAAATTCTCTAAAATATAAGGATAAATGCTCTCGACAATAGCGACAACATGATCACTCGAAGTACGAAGAAGTAAATCATCGTATATCAATTAAAGTCTGACCATCCACTTCATTTCTAATTTTGCCTTCGACAATTTTTAGTATCCAATTTGAGGATTCCTTGATTTCTTGTGCAACAGAAATTAACAATGATTGTTCAACAATTAATCTCATATTCTTCACCTTGCATCATGTAATATATGAATAGTAAAACTCATTAAATCAACTTTGTGTTAATTAATATTTTTTCTACTAATTATAAGTCGTCGCTGAGTTAAGAGAGAAACAAAAATTATATTCATATGAAATATTTAATGAAATAACTCATATCAAGTACTTGATTTCATATAAATTATATCTATATAGAATTACAATCAATTCTATCAGTGCTATTATTATATAATTTTAGTACTTTTAATCAAATAATTGTAAATACAAAAAAAAAAGATGTTCATCTATTTAATAAGATCTAAAACTCACAATTAGATTTAAGTTCTCATATAAAGTAGTGATTCTCATTTGAACCCTTGCGCGTGTGTACCGACATGGAGATAAATCCAGATCAATTTTAGAATTACAATATATATAAGAAAAAAACATCGAGCTTTGATTGCATCTTAAATAAGAAAAAATCTTTCTATTAAAAATTATATCGAAACACCCCTTACATTAATACAAAATATTAAAGAACCAGAGATCTATTAAAAAATTAAAACTTATTTATATTATTTTAAGAAATATAACTTTTCTCAATATTCATGATTGAGTACCATAATTAGTATTTTTTTTTATTATCTTTCAAGCTTATAATTACTCTTAATGTGATACAGACACGTTCATAAACTTTGTATTTATTTAACAAATACTCTTATCTGGACGTGCAATCTATTAATGATGCTAATTTTAAATTAAAAATCTTAAATTATAAAAGTAAAAGTAGAAAAGGTACTGAAGAAAAGAGAGGCGGAAAAAAATTAGGGTTCTCATTAATCGAAGACCCCTTTATATAGGGTACCAATTACACAGTTTTATAATTACATAAGACTGGATGAATACCTAAATTACCCTCATCAATAACTTGTTGATAAAGACACACTAACTGTGTATTTCCTTTAATACTCCCCCTTGTGTCAAGTCAACAAGTAAAATGGTGCATGAGTAGTTGCCTCATTAAGAACCTTTTCCAAGTAACAAAACCCAATGGGAAAAATAAAACTTGGTCGAAGGAAAAAGAGTACAATGCACCTAATGATAACACCTCTCCTCCTGATACGTACATCTATCAAGAGAGCTCAGAAAGTCTTCACATACCTATACTCTTCACATGTTTCTAATATGGCTTGCGGCAGTGATTTGGTAAACATCTCAGTCACATTTTCTTCGGAGGTCACTTGAGAATTGAATCGTGAGGAATTTTTGTTGTTGCTGATTATAAAAAAACTTTGGTGATATATGCTTCGTGTTGTCACCTTTGATGTAGCCAAATTTTATCTGTTCAATGTAAGCCGTATTATATTCATAAATACAAGTAGGCTCTCCGGTGGTAGACCGCAAACCACTAGTTCCTCGAATATGTGTGATGATAGACCTTAACCATACACACTCACGAACTGCCTCATGTAGAGCAATTATCCCTGAATGATTCGTAGAGGTAGCTACAAGAGCTTGTTTGGTTGATTTCCAGGATATCGCTGTGTTCCTCATGGTAAATACATAACCAGTTTGAGAACGTCCTTTATGTGGGTCTGAGAGATATCCAGCATCAGCAAAGCCAACTAAAACATTATTAGGTGTTTCAGTGTAGGGGGTGACGCTCTCGCCTTTGACATTTTCTTTAGGGTTACAACTTCATCTGTGGCCCCTCTTGTCTTTCTATAAGGGAAGAAAAACCCATGTCCCGGTTCCTTTCAGATATCAAAATATGTTCTTGATACCATTCAAATGACGCCGCGTTGGTCCTGAGCTAAATCTTGCTAACAAGTTCACTGAGAATGAAATATCTTGTCATGTGCATTGAGCTAAGTACATAATGTGCCTATTGCACTTAGATAGGGGATTTTAGCTCCCAATAGCTCTTCGTCATCTTCCGTTGGACGAAATAGATCTTTCTTTACATCCAATTCTTGATCGATCATGGGAGTACTAACAGGGTGCACCTTATCCATATTAAATCGCTTGAGCATCTTTTGGATATATGCAGACTCGTGGATTAGTATTCCACAAGCTCGGTGTTCCAGTTCGATGCCTAGACAAAACCGAGTTTTCCCAAGATCTTTCATCTCAAACTCTGATTTCAAATAGCTAGAGGTTTCTCTTATTTCATCAAGAGTACCTATTATGTTCATATCATCGACATACATATCTACAATTGCAAATCCGGAACTTGTTTTCTTTATAAAAATGCAGGGGCATAGTTCATCGTTCTTATATCCTTTCTCAATCAAGTAGTCACTTAAACGGGTAAACCACATCCGTCCGAAGTGTTTTAATCCATAAAGTGAGCGCTTCAATCTAATCGCAAACGCACTTCATGGTTTAGAGTCACTTGACTTGGGTAATTGAAGTCCTTCAGGAACTTTCATATAAACCTCTGAATCAAGATCCCCATAGAGATATGCTGTAACCACATCCATGAGCTGCATTTTCAATCCTTCGGATTTTACCAAGCTAATTAAATAGCGAAATGTAATAGCGTCCATTACAGGAGAGTACATCTCTTCGTAGTCAATTCCAGGGTGTTGTGAGAAACCTTGTGCTACAAGATGAGCTTTGTATCTCAGGACTTCATTTTTTCTCATTACGCTTTCTGACAAAAACCCATTTATGTCCTATATGCTTTACACTTGGTGGGGTTAGCACTACCTGGACAAATACCTGTTGTTTTTCCAAAGAATCAATTTTTTCCTGGATTGCTTCTGAGAGTTCTCAAGCCTACCAAGAGCTGAAGAGCACTACCGAGAGCTTCTAAGAGTTTTCAAGCCTACTGATCCAGTGCGCGCAATTGCCGAGAGTTATCGAGTCATCGTGCATGCGGGTGCGAGACAGTGCGCCACAAGCTGAATTTTTGGCATTTTTTCTACAAATTCTTCAAGCAATCTTCCCGATTCTTCCATGAGTAATGAAATCAAGGGTCTCCAATAATGACACCATTAATCCTAAGAAACAAACAAAGCAAGTAAATAAAAAAATAATGAAAAATATGAGCGATAAAAAAGAAAAAGTACAAAATGAGAAAAAGAAAGATAAAAGCAAATGATAGCTTGGGTTACCTCCCAAGAAGTGCTTGTTTGACACCTATAGCTCGATGACCTATATAGATCAATGTTATCTAAGATCAAAGAAGAGGTGACGCTTGTGCCATGCCTTGGTATATTCCAAATGGAGAACTAGGCGACAAAGGCAGGCACGCCAAGCAATACATGGTAGGAAGAAACGAATGCTCCAACTAGCTTGGGAGGTCAAAAATGCAAATAATTGATCACCACAAAGAGGTTTGCACAACACACTGAAAAGAAAAAATGCTCGATTAAATGATGGATGAGAACGTCCATTGAAAAAAAGAAATCATCACTGGTCCTCTTGAGTGCCATGATCGGTTTTACCACAACTACGTGCTCACATGTCGGAATGATAGGCAAAGAAACATCATGAGCCTCTACAGTCTTCAGAGGCCAATATGAGGTAGTCGACCACGGATACTAAATCACCACATAACTGGAGCAAATGATAAGGATCGGCTACAGGAAAGACAAAAATGTCAATCAGGAATATGAAACAGCCATCAGGCGAGCTAAAGATCATAAGAATCGAATGCACAAGGGCTCCCCGATTAACAAAATAGGTCGACACACTCTTTCACTTCCACGATCGCCAGCCCTTTACTCTCAAAATCACATAAAGACTTTTATGGGCACAGAGAGGGGGATCGGGATCAATCTCAACAAGCTCTCCACCACCTTATTCTCAAGTTTCAATAAAGCATCAGGTGGTGGTAAAAGAGGCTCAACAACCACAATCCCTCCACAATTGGATCCTTAACACCATTATCCCCACATAAGGAAATTAATCTCAAATCATCAATGCCCACCGAAATCTCCAAAGGAGACACCTCCATGTGCTCGTATATGGATTCATGAAATGATAAAGGGGCATCAACATACTCTTATAACTCCACGGGACTCACAACAACCTCACACTCATCCACGAGTAAATCTATCAAGCTCAAATCCCCACACTTAGATTCACCAAATCAACAAAAAGAAAAGGAGGGGCAACGCACATATCCAAATAACCAACGTTAACATCCAAACCCTTCACACATCCTCACACATAGCATTTACGTTCATATCATAATCAACCAAGCAAGTCTCTACCACATCAAGCATTGACACCTCATCAACAACTAAAGAGGATTTCACAATAGGAACACTAGGCAAGTCATTACCATAAGAAAGCAGTTTTACCTCATTACTCATCCCATGAATGTAGTCGGGTGAAGGAGTGCTGGATGATGATCGTAGCAAAAAAAAAAAAAAAAGAGAAGGTGAGGAATGGGGAGCATAGTGGTCATATCCCGAATCATAGAACTTGGAAGCCTCATAATTTCATGAAGGGGACGAAGAATAATAGTCATAGCTCGTATCATAAGAATGTGATACACATGGAAAATATGAAGCATTATATCCTGAATCATTTCTATTTATAGACGGTTGATTCGTACGTATTTGTATGAGTTTTTTTATATATTTCAAGTCATGCTTGAGTCGTTTGTTATCTTTTTCGGGTTGAGATTAGGCTATTTTTCATAATTTTGCATTTTAAGTCTTTTTACTTAACTTTCCAATTTTTCGATCGTTACTTGGACCTTTTGAGATGACTTCTGTGTTTCCCATGCAGCTAAAGCGCTTGACGAGCCTGGGAGTTCAAGAGGATAAAGCTCGTAAACCGTTACGAGAATCGAGAGACAAAGATGAGAAAGTCAGCGCCAAGAAGTAGCTACAAGGACACTCATCCGGTCGGATGGATCTGACATTAGACCGAATTGGCCTACCGTACTCATTCCGACAATCAACGGCCAGCGTCGACGCCACCATGCTACCGGCGTCGATTGATAGGACAATCGATGACATGTCAATGGGCTCTCTATCCTATCCATCGGCACTCCATCTATCGATGCCTTTTGTCGACGACCACTCTATCCTAATCGTCTACACTCCATCGATCAACGCCCTTTGTTGACGACCACTCTGTCCTAACCATCGACCCTCCGTCGATCGACGATAGTGGTCGACGACCACTCTGTCCCAACCGTCGACCCTTCGTTGATCGACGACAGTGTTCGATGAGCTCTCTATCCCGACTATCGGCCCCTCGTCGATCGACGACCCATCAATGCTGACCCAGAACCAGCCCGTTTGTTGACTTAAAGCTCAAACAAAAGAGGATGAACTTAAACTACGAAAGGGGGGTTGAGGGGGATATCCGGAGGAGACCTTACAGGAGAACCCTCACGGAAAATTCCATAAAAGTGGGACACTACAAAAAAATCCGGCAGTTCTGATGGCCAAATCCGTCAGGATTCCGTCAGTATATGAAATACTGATGACCTCCTGACAGATAATGGCCGCCAGTATTTTTGTGGTCAGGATTATAGTATCCTGAAGGGAAAATGTACCCGCCAGGAATGCCGGCGGATTCCTTGACGGCTTATCCCACCAGCATAAACCCGCCAGTATTCCTGTCGGGTTTGCCCCGACAGGAATATCTAATGCTTTACTGGCGGGTGTGCCGTCAGTATTCCTGGCGGGACCAACCGCCAAGAAATACTGGCGGGTTGGCCGTCAGAATTCCTGGTGATTGGACCCGCCAGGGAATCCTGGCGGGGTGGCCGTCAGCATTACTGGCGGAAGGACCCGCCAGGATTTCCTGGCGGGTTCGTCGTCAGCATTCGTGGCAGTTTTTGCATTCAACATTACACTGGTTTCCTGGCAACAATTTGCTGTAATTCTGATATATTAATTAATAATTAAATTAAAAATAATAAACAGATAAAATTTTAGATAATCCAAAATAAACTATCCACTAATAAAAAAATCAAAACAAATCATTCAATAACTAAAAATCAATTCATCTGTCGAATGTATAAAAAATCCTGAACTATCCATCCATATCTAAATCTGCCCACCATCCGGATCACGGGGAGGCCGACGAGCCATGGCCTGAGCAACAGCTTCTTCAATCTGCTGTTGGAGGCCTCAACTGGGAAACGCTCCTGCTCCTCACGGATCCGCTGAATCTCCAGCGTCTGCTCCTCGCGGATCCTCTGAAGCTTCTCCTGCTGGGATTGCCACCTGCGTCTTGAGCTGACGAACATCGGCGGTGGAGGTGGAAGAAGTACTCCAGCCCTTCTGAGTCTTCCCAAAGCATCCAAGGCCATAGCGTCGACCCTTTCTATTCCCGACAACCTGTAGGTAGACCTCGTTCGGGTCTACCTGAGGGCTGCTATCATCAGACGACGCAAGCACGCCTCTCCTCCAAAGCCCTCTCATAGTCCTCCTGATATCAAAAATTTTCAGCTATTATTACTAAACAACTTTTATCAGATTTTATAATAAATCAGATATATATAACATATAAAACTTACAGCTATCCTCTGGGCTTTGGGATCCGTAAATGTGCCGTCGAGATTTCGATGATACCTTAGCAGAAGCTCGTAGTTACTGGGCTGCGTAGCCCGTCTGTTGACATTGTGAGGTAAGACATAATGGTTTGATCTCCTTACTTCTCAAAGTTGTTTATAGAGGAGCTACTCTACTGAGTTTCTAGTTGAATAACCGACTTACTATCTTATTCATCAGAGGGAGAATCAGAAGATGCTAAAGAACTATAAATAACTACAACATGTATTTAAAGATACATTTACAATATTTAATTATAATGAATTAATTAAAACATAAAATTATACATGTTCAATAATATAATTAATTACTTAAAATATTATCATCGACTTACAATCTCGGCCGCCTGTCGATTAGCCGGCATAGAACCCGCCTCGATGCTTCGCTATACCAGTCGAAGGGTCGACGGGCTCGCTCATCCTGTTCCGCCTGGCCTTCTCAGATTTCTCCACCTCCTCAGGCGGCTGAAACTCCAACAGCCACCTGTTCCAAGTCGTCTCCCCTAACAATAGCAAGTATCGTCCCATTCATTCGATACGCCTTCCTCCACTCGTATATACGACTCTTATAAGACTCCCGCATCGATATATAGAATGCCGTCCTGATGGCATTCTCGTCGTACATACGAGTGCCCACCACACCAATCCCTAAAAAAGAAATACAATTAGACAAAATAACTAAGCAATTTAGTTAACATAAAATAAAAAAATACTTCAAAATTACCCTAAAATGAGGCCACCACGTCTGACGATGGCTGTCCGGGATGTGCTCGTATTTCCACCCTGCTGGGTGGATACGAGCCTCGTGTATAGTCCTGAGATAGGTCGGCAAGTCCTTCGATGGACTTCGTAACCTAAAAATTAATAATTTTATTTCAATATATGTCAAATAATTAAATTATATATTGAAAACATAACAAAATTGATATGTTACTTACCTATTTCCGAGCACATATACCTCGATCCCGGAAGTCATGACCTCTGTACCAGGCGTGCTCGTCCCCGCCTCATCAGACGGGATAGGTGGAACAGTATCATCGAGGTCCATGTCGGTGGCATCATCCTCATGGTGTCCCGAGGACGATGAGCCAAGAGAAATCCAACGATGATGAGCACCTCTGCCAGGCATCTATCATACACATATAGTTTTATTAATAAATAAATTTTTACGTAATTATATATATATATATATATATATATATATATATATATGTGTGTGTGTGTGTGTGTGTGTTTATATGATTGTCCAGG
>BMAC01000088.1:1836181-1857280 GCA_014905375.1 Phtheirospermum japonicum
TATAAAATCTGATAAAAGTTGTTTAGTAATAATAGCTGAAAATTTTTGATATCAGGAGGACTATGAGAGGGCTTTGGAGGAGAGGCGTGCTTGCGTCGTCTGATGATAGCAGCCCTCAGGTAGACCCGAACGAGGTCTACCTACAGGTTGTCGGGAATAGAAAGGGTCGACGCTATGGCCTTGGATGCTTTGGGAAGACTCAGAAGGGCTGGAGTACTTCTTCCACCTCCACCGCCGATGTTCGTCAGCTCAAGACGCAGGTGGCAATCCCAGCAGGAGAAGCTTCAGAGGATCCGCGAGGAGCAGACGCTGGAGATTCAGCGGATCCGTGAGGAGCAGGAGCGTTTCCCAGTTGAGGCCTCCAACAGCAGATTGAAGAAGCTGTTGCTCAGGCCATGGCTCGTCGGCCTCCCCGTGATCCGGATGGTGGGCAGATTTAGATATGGATGGATAGTTCAGGATTTTTTATACATTCGACAGATGAATTGATTTTTAGTTATTGAATGATTTGTTTTGATTTTTTTATTAGTGGATAGTTTATTTTGGATTATCTAAAATTTTATCTGTTTATTATTTTTAATTTAATTATTAATTAATATATCAGAATTACAGCAAATTGTTGCCAGGAAACCAGTGTAATGTTGAATGCAAAAACTGCCACGAATGCTGACGACGAACCCGCCAGGAAATCCTGGCGGGTCCTTCCGCCAGTAATGCTGACGGCCACCCCGCCAGGATTCCCTGGCGGGTCCAATCACCAGGAATTCTGACGGCCAACCCTTAAAGATAATTAAGACTCACGTAGCTCTCAAACCAAACAGGAAATTCAGCGTCCACTTTTCTAGCCAGTGCCTCATCTGTAATGTTCGGTTGGTGACATTTAATACCATCTTCGAACAAACTACACATTTAGATTAAAATGAAGAATTATTATAATATTTAATTAATAGATTTCGATAATTAGAGGTGAAACGAATTTGAATTGTCAACCTGATAAATTGTTGGAGTTCAACACAATTTAGTAACACATATCTTTGGGCCTCGGCCAATTCTTCATCCGACAAGAATCTTTTCCCTGCGTCTGAGAAAGCTTCACCAGTATTTTTGAAAATAGATAGAATGTTTGGATTGTCGTCTTCATCATTTTGAACTCCTTCATTACGATTTAAGTTTGTCCTTCAACACACGCTTTATTCCTTACATTGTTTTTCAACTTGCAAAGATACCTCTCGAAAGGATACATCCACCTATATTGCACTGGACCAGCAATTCTCGCTTCGTATGGTAAGTGGACGGGAAAATGTTCCATTGAATCGAAGAAACTTGGTGGAAATATCATCTCAAGTTGACAGAGTATTAGGGGAATGTCACGCTCTAAACGACTCATATCAGCAGTTCCAATGACTCTCGCACTCAGATCTCTAAAAAACAAACTTAACTCTGTTAATGCCTTCCACACGGGATGAGGAAGCAGTTCTCAAAATGCAATTGGGATCAACCACTGCATGAACACGTGACAGTCATGGGTTTTCATCCCGTACAATCTCAACCCTTTCATATCAACACAGTGACCTAGATTTGATGCGTACCCATCAAGAAATTTGAGAACCTTTATCCATTCACACATTGCAACTTTCGACGGCTTATCGAGCGTGTACGACGCTTTGGGATACTTTCCTGATGCGTCTGCATGAATCTCGGGATGGTGACAGTATTCTGCTAACTCATCTCTTGATTTCGAAGTGTCTTTCGTCTTCCCTTTGACATTCATCACCGTGTTAAACATATTATCAAAAACATTTTTCTCAATGTGCATAACGTCTAGATTATGACGAATCAAGTTAGTGCTCCAGTAAGGCAAATCCCAAAAAATACTTCTTTTTCTCCAACCACTATTCTTCGCTATTAGTCCGTTCACATGTTCGTGGTTTTCATCGGTTACCTTCAGAAGTCCTAGCCGTTCAATTTCGGCCAAAARCTCTGTTCCAAAACGCATGTGCGACGGCAGAGCTTCAACCTTTCTATTTTTTCTAATTTTTTTTTATCTTTATGAAGTCGATGATCACATTCTAGAAATTTATGATGGTTATTAAACCATGATTGTTTCGTGCTCTTTTGCAGGGTAAAAGCGTCTGAACGCTCCATGCAGTACGGACAAGCCATTTGACCGGCCGTACTCCAACCGGATAACATCGAGTATGCAGGAAAGTCGCTAATGGTCCACATAAGGGCCGCTCGCATCTGAAAGTTATGTTTTTAGATACATCATACGAGAGAGCACCGTCGGACCACAGCTGCTTCAGCTCCTCAATCAATGGCTGTAGAAAAATATCTAACTTATCTTTGGGGTTTTGTGAGCCCGGGACGAGAATGCTGAGAAACATATACTACTCTTTCATGCACATCCAGGGAGGAAAATTGTATGGTGTGACAATCACCGGCCACGAAGAGTATTGTTTTCCGAAACTTCCAAAAGGTTGAAATCCGTCTGTACATAGACCCAATCTTATGTTTCGAGTTTCAGCGGCGAACTCTGGATGAGTTTGATCGAAGTGCCTCCAAGCCTCAGAATCCGACGGGTGACGCATGAGACCATCCTCTACCACATGTTTTGTATGCCACCGCATATCTTTTGCTTTTGTTGTAGATGCATACAACCTCTGCAGGCGGGCCGTTAGAGGAAGTAAAACATCCTCTTGTACGGAATTATGTTGGACTTGCGCCTTTGAGCTTGTCCCTTCTTCGCGGGTTTAAACCGTGGATGATAACAAAACTTGCACTTATCTAGATTCAAATCATCCTTCAAATAAATCAAGCAGTTCTTAACGCAAAAATATATCTTCTCTACCGGTAACCCTATACCTCTCAACAACTTCTTACTTTCGTAGAAATTATCTGCAACATTGTTGTCTCCTGGCACGATCTCTTTGATTAAATTAATAAATTGATCATAACATTTTTGAGAAATGCCATGCTTTGATTTTAAATTCATAAGACGGGCAACTAAAGACAACCGATTGTGTTTCTCGCAGCCGGGATACAGAGGTTTTTTTGCAGCTTTCAGAATATCGAAAAAAAATTTCGCCTCGGGATTAGGTGGTTCATCCAACTCAATGTCATTCATATTGGAATTAGGACCGACAACATCTTGCACCATATCGACGTACGCATTTGATGATGATCCCCCGATTTTAATATCAGCAAGCGATGAGACGTGATCTGTTTCTCCGTGATGAGTCCAAATGTAGTAATCAGCAATGAACCCTTTGGTACCGATGTGACATTTTATCTCATCGATAGACCTATAACTAGAGTTCCTACACTTAGTTCGTGGGCAAGGGCATTTTAGTTTATCACCGTCCCTCTCAGCAGAATCATGCGTGAGTGCAAATTGTATGAAAATATCTACACCGGCCACGAACGCGGGATTTAGAAATCCAGAAATATTCCATTTGTACATCCAACTACGATCATCAGCCATCCTAAGATTTTTGAGTGTTATTCGTGATTCTATAATTAAAGAAGGTGGCAAAATTTTGGCAGTATCCCGAGAAGAATGAGTAATTCGAGTTGTAATTGGTAAGGCTTCTATCCCATTCAAGAACGTGACGTTTAGTAGTGTGTATTATCTTAAAATATGCATTTTTCTTAGATTCAAAATTTCGGCATCATCTACCCTCAGTTCTCGTAGTGCACGTATATTTCAGTGCACCCGAGAACAATTAGAGAGATGCAGAAACCAAAATTTCAAAACTAAAAAAAAAAATATACACATAAGATAACCATACTACAAGTCCTATTCTCAAACTGTCCGAAAATGGGACAATTCAAAATTTAGTATCAAACTCTGTATTTGATACTAAATCTCAAACGGGTCTAAGGAATATTGGAATAATTCAAAACTTAGTTTCAAAATTTTTCTATTTGATATTAATTCTCAAACAAGTGATCTATATGCATCGCGTCACTTCGCCAAGGTTCCAAATAAGCAATTACCATCATCATATTTTTGAAAAATATTTTGAAAACTTAAATAAAACAACGTGACACCCTATCACGTTTTTTGAAAAAAATTTGAAAACCCGCTATTGGAGGGACAACACCTCCCGGCCGGCGCCGTAACCCACGTCAACATCCGATGGTATACAACCAACAACACCAATGACAATAATATATATAAACAAAATTAAACCCTGACCGATCACCACGGCCTCCCATGCATGAACAATATATATACAATTTTTTTAAATCCTGGCCGATCACCACGGCCTCCCATTCATGAACAATATATATATAATATAATGGGTGCATACATGCATATATCACAATATAATTTGCCCCTAGATTTTATCTAAATTTGAGAGCAAACCTTAATAATCTAAGTTAATACAATGATAAACCCTAATACAAGATTGCTTCTAGCTAGGTAGATTCTAAAGTAGACACGTGTTGTCTATAAAGAGCCACACAACATTCGAATACAGGTCATCGCTTTTCTCGACCACCCTCACCATGTCTACTCCAAAAATCAAACAGCTCCTTGCTAGCACGGTCACTAAAAAAAAACGTCTTCATGGACTGTATCTACTGCTGAATGATAGATGTTTGGAACCGACATGGGGAGGGCATTTGAGGAGGACAATATCTGTATGAATGTTGTATGCGCTCTTTATAGGCAAGTCTACTCCAGAATCTACCAAAGCTTAATTATTCCAAAATTGAGCCATAATTATATAATTATTCCAAAATTGAACCCTAATTATATAATTATTCCAAAATTGAACCCTAAGTACATAATTATTCCTAAATTGAACCCTAATTACATTATTATTCATAATTTGAACCCTAATTATGTAATTATTCAAAAACTGGACCCTAATTAATAATTATTACTAAATTGGACCCTAATTATATAGTTATTTCTAAATGAAACCCTAATTTCAAATTAAAAACTAAATTAAACTATAATTATAAATTATACCCTAAATTATTACATAATTTTTAATTTATACCCAAATGAAACCCTAATTTCAAATTAAACCTAAGTTAAACTATAATTATAAATTATACCCTAAATTATTACATAAATTTAATTTATACCCTAAATGAAACCCCAATTTCAAATTAACCCTAAATAAACCATAATTGAAGAATAATTATATAATTATTCCCTCCTAATTAGGTAATTATGGCTAATTGAATCATAAGTACATACTTAATCATAATACACCCATACTTTTACCCTAATTTTGTAATTAATTCCTAATGAACCCAAGTTTCAACTTTAATCCCTAAAAAACACTAAACCCTAACCTTTAAAACTAATTATATATAACAATTAATAAACCTAAAACTAAATTATATAATAATTAGTAAACATAAAACTAATTTATATAACAATTAATAAACCACAAGTATATAAAAAAAATATACAATCAAATACAAATGTACAAAAGAATAATCAAAAATATAAAATGAAAATTGAAAAGTGGGAGGTGGTGGTGGACCTCGAAGCCGGCGGCGGAAGTGGAGGCAGCGCGGTGGTGGTGGACCCTTGGGTTGGGCTGGGCTGCGGGCGCGCTGGAGGCAGGCGGCCAAGGGTGGAGGCTCGGCTATGGCGCGGTGACGGTGGGCTGCGAAGCGGCGGTGGTGGAGACAATTTCACGGCGGTGGCGATGTGTCGACGTTTTTTTTTTTGGTTGCTCTTCTGGACAGTAAGGCGGAGAAGGAAGGACCCCGACTTTTTAGGTTAAATTCCGGACGGCCAATGGCCGTCAGGACTAGCGGGCTTTATTTTTTTTTATTAAAAATAATATCCTGGCGGTCATGGCCGTCAGGATTAGCGAGCTTATTTTTTTTAATTAAAAATTATATTCTGGCGTCCGTGCCCGTCAGGATCCTGATGGCCTAACCCGACAGCGACTCCAATTTTATACACTGGCGGTCACGTCCGTCAGTATAATTAAGCGGGATAAACTTCCGCTCTTTCTCTGGCGGGTTACTGGCGGCCTTTTTTGCTGACGGGCAAAGCCGTCAGCATATCGGCCAACACAGTAGACCGCCAAGAAGGCCGTCAGTATCTCTGGCGGCTTTTTGGCCGCCAGTACTGCCGGACATTTTTGTAGTGGGAGATCGAGTCCTGATTACATACCTTTTCATCTTTCAAAACGCAGAATTCGGAGTTCGTGACAATCATCCATGTTCACAGCGTAGAAGACCATCTCTCAGGAATCGCTGGAGTTAGCATAACATTCATCTTTCAAGTTAATCATTCGTTTGATTCAAATTAGTATTCTCTAAAACTCTGAATAATTCTTGTTTAGAAACATTGTGTTGGAATGTTTGGTTTGTTTTGAATCTTTGTTGAATGAGATTAATTGATATTGTTTTCATTTTCAAACTTTGTGTATAATTTGGTTGATACATATCCTTGCCATTCTATAGTTCTTAGATCGGTAATTATTCTTATTAGAAGTGCAAATTATTGATGCCTTCCAGGTGTTTGATAAAATGACTGAATGATAGTTTTTAGTTAAATTCTCTTGTTAAGTATTCAGATAGTCTTTAAATTCATTTTTAAAATCGTTGCTTAGTTTTTATAAACATTAGTCACGTTCTTGCATAGAGATTGACGCTCTCTTTGCAAGATTAGTTTATATTTATAATCAAAAACCCCTTTTTTGTTCACGTTTTTAGAATTAGAATTTGTGAAGTTCGATACAACAAACATCGTCGACCCCATATTTCCACTCCTTGAGAATTCAACCCGGTTTAACTTACCAGTCTATAGTGATCCTGTTCTCTTACGGGCGAACTTGCTTTCAAAATGTAAAACCTTTCAAAAGTAGACACGCATTGTTTAACTAAACTTAATTTTGAAAGAGTAATTATTTGGACTCAATAGGGCATAAGGATCGTATCTCAGATGATATGAATTCAAAGTAAGTGGAGTATAATAATCATAGCTCGTAATATAAGTATGCGGGGCGGGTGGAGCACAAGGTTCGTATCTTAGAGGATAGGAATTATAGTTAGGTGGAGCATACAAATTATAGCTCGGGAAAGAAGAAAAGGAAACGGGTGGAGTGTATGAAGATTTATATCCCGGATTGCAGTAATTGGAAGGTCAAATGGAAGGGTCATCATAAATAGGGGTGGCAAATTGGGCTGCCGTCCGTGTTCATGTCGTACTATCGTGTTTTTTTATTTTCTATCTTATTTGATCATAAATATAACAATAAGTGTTAATCTAACTTAATTTAGAATGTCGTGCTTTTCGTGTCGTGTTTCGTGTCGTGTCGTGCCTTATCGTGTCTTTGTCTCTATAATCGTATTTCTTATCGTGTCGTGTTCGTGTCGTGCTATCGTGCCGTGTCAGCTATTGCCGCCCATAATCATAAAGCATCCGATTTAAACCTCTCATGCAAGTGGTTGGGGCCTATCGTCGACCATAAGGAACATAAGGGTCATCATCTGGTGGAGGTACTCGATAATTAGGAGGTGGACTATATGGATCTCTATAAGGAGCATAAGGATCATCATATGATGGAGGAACTCGATAATTGGGAGGTGGAGTATACGAATCCCTATAAGGAGCATAAGGATCGTCATAGGCAGATGAGCTCATAATTGGTAGGTAGAACACGCAAAACCCTATAAGGAGTATAAGGATCGTCATCTTCGGCCATCTTTGGTTTGTCAAATCTTGGATCTCAAAAGATGTGGGTGAGGTCGTCGATATAACTTGAAATCATAACACCCAACAAGCAAGATTAAACATACCCGCGTGAAAAACAAGATAAATGAGAAACTAACAAAAACAAAATAAAATCAAAGCACAACATGAAGTAAAATCCTGATTTAAAATATGTAAAAAGGACAAACATAAAAAACCACGAAACCTTTAGCCTTCGCCTGCAACAGTGCCAAAAATTTGATTATACATCTCTTGCACTCTTTTTTTTTTTTTATTTTATAGAGCATTTTGAGATATACCTACAATAGGATGGGGTCGATCGTAGTGTGGCAAGCTCTTCCCAATTCATATCTCTTGAGGAAGGCTAATAGAAATAGACATGATAATTATGTTTGTAACATGAAATAAGAAGAGAAAAAAAGGAAAATCAATTCTGAACACGATCAATTTGTTTCAGGGCTTGTTTTTCAGAAACTAAGGCTAAAGTCTAAATTGAAAATAAGAAAGCAAGGGTCTAGGGCACTAGACTCGTCTCCATGACCAATTGGACAATTTATAGAGTATTCAATGTACATAAGTCAGGGTATTCAATCCCAATATTGGAGTTGTCAATCACAACCTCAATTTGATTTAAGTCCGACGTTGATATCTCCTTTCATTATCAATAGATAATTAAAAGTTGGCCAAACAATTAATTTTGCAAAACAAGACCGTAAAAAATAAGATATGCGTTATAAATTACTCAATTACTTGCCAATCGGTGGTTCTAAACTCACATAGTCCCTAGACCAAATAGAATTATCCAATCGTCAATGTAAAATTGCAAGTAATTAAAGCAATAACACGAAAAATGTAATTAAGAACCCTGATTATGAAATTAAGATATAAAGGCATAAAATATGAAAATCAAATGGAAAATTGTAAGGATATATCACTTCTCCAACACAATTCAACCAAAAATTTAAAAGCTTTAAGGAAAGTCACAAGAAACAAAGAATAGATCTAGGTTGGAAAAAAAAACTAGTAAAAATGAAATTTTAAAAAGAAATAAACACAATTAAAAGGAATGCAAACTCAAATACAAAACAAGATATCGAATTCCCATTTGTCACATAACAAGAAGGTCTAAATCATGCTTGGAAAAGATTGAAAAAAAAAGTAGGTCTAAAAATGACTAAAAACAAGCAAAATGCAATTAAAATGCAATTTAAAAACAATTCAAAGAGAAATCTTACTAAAATTAAACTTGATATCTTCAATATTTGCTTTTCACTTAGCAAGAAAAGTCCAATCTTCAAGAAAAAATGCTTGAATTGAAACCTAGATCTAAGAGAACAGAAACTAATCTGAAAATATAAAAAGATAAAATAAAACCTAGTTTAGGTAGTGGATATATGATGATGAGGAATAGTCCTCATTATATAAGAGTCTCATTCTGCACAAAAATGCACAAAATGACGAATAAAATCGATGCCGACGCGCCTAGTGCATGTGCACGAAATGCTACCAAAGTGGCCAATTCGACCGGCGAGTCGAACGATGTGTGGACCAGCGATGACCAAGTCCAGAGGCCAAGGATATACTGTTGATTGGAGCGTCGATGGGAGGATCGATGATTTTGGAATGCATGGAGTCAGCATACATATGAAGTCTATAAAACTTCGAATTAGCTATAGATGTCTGAATTTGAAGTGGTGAAATACCTATGGGTTCTTATTGAACTAGAATTACATCAAAATGATTTTTTTTTTGTAGAGAGTTATGGCCTCCAAATCAATACCTACCATATCTAAAAATTCAGCGTGATGTTTCCACTTCCAGTTGATGTTTGCCATTCCTAACTTAAAAACTAGGCTAAGTGGTAAACATGAAGGTTGTAGACGTCTATAATAGGTTCCTAATATGTGAAGTGGAAGTAATTCTCACCAGGGGTCATGGAGTTATGATCAAAATACGACAACTGCTACATCTAGCGAACGGATTTGTGGGTCGACAAAGTAGATGCCTGTATTTCTCACCGTTTTCTCTCAATATTCACATTATAGACTCTTCGACCCTTGTTGTTCAATTCTTTGGGATTTCATTGTCTCTCGATATCAGCCCTGGCCCACCTTGACCATGTTTGACCTAAAAAGATAATATAAATAAAAATCTATAAAAATACGAGAAAAACACTAAAAAGATTAAACAAACTATGAAAATGCAAAATAATGAAAAATAAATAAATTACAAATCAAACCAAACTAAAACATGCAAAATAAGACGTGAAATTTCACGAAAATACACACAAATATGAACAAATCAGTGACATCAACATCTCGAACTTGTTATTCATCGCCACTAATTGCTAGTCAGAGCTGTGATCACCTCGTTCTCGTTCACCAATATCAATTCTCTTCAATATTAAATTCTCCATCAACCATTGATAGCTATTGGCTTCTATTTCATCTAAGATATTATTTGCGTCGACAATACTCTTTACCAATAAATCTTCTTCCGATGAAGCATTTACCATCACCTTTGTTTCCCATTCAAACCATTGTAGAAATAACAAACTTGTTGGTCTTCGATAAAACCATGTTGATGGAACTTTCTCAAAGCTCTTTGAATATCTCCTATGCTTCATGTAATGGTTCTCCATCTATTTTACGAAAGGGTAATCTCACTTTTAAGTTTAAGCGTCTTCCTTGGGGGAAAGAACTTGAGTAGAAACCTTTGACACATCTCATTTTATGTGTCAATGGCTCTAAATCCTAGAGTGTTGAACCCAAACTTTGCCTTATCCTTTAATGGGAAAGTAAATAGGTGAATTTTTATTGCTTCTTTCGAAACTCAATTCATCTTGATTATCCTCCATATCTCAAGAAATTACGCCAAATGCATGTTTGGATCATCCATCGCACTTCCCCCAAACTAGTTCTGTTGAACCATCACAATCAATCCCTTCTTCAACTCAAAGTTGTTTGCCAGAATTGCTGGCCCGTTTGCACCTCCGTGTGCCCAATTAGCATCAAGTTGGAACATGACTTGAATGGCCAAATGTGTATTTTGTTGGGGTGGTGCTTGTTTTTGGAATATGCTTGCAATACCTAGATTTTCTATTGGAGTTGGTTAACTTGATCGTTCAAGTTAATTGTATAATTTTCCTTCTTTCCTATAACTCTTTTGGATCTGTTTTGCCTACAAGTCGCCTCTATCTCGAGATCAATGGTCTTTAAAGGTGGTCCTTTTAAACATGTTCACATACACCACCTGCAAACCAATCGATCTAAACTTGAATCAAGCACAAGGTGTAACCAATGTCTATATTAAAATGATCCTACTAATTATATTATTATAAGTTTCTAATCAATTATTCCCCGGCGCACGATGCCAAGAACTTGTTCACTAATTATTTTAGTGTGTATTTTTTTTTATCTTAATGCAAGTATACAATGTAGATGTAGTACACAATGAGTAAGGTCGTGTTCCATAAGAACCAATGGTATAAAATTCAATAAGTAATGTAATATAATAATCTAGCTTTATCTAAACTGATAGAAAAGATAGATTGTGTTGTATCGTTACCAATGACGAACATAAAATAAGTAATTATATAAAACGAAAATCACAATTCACCAAAAGTAATTAAAAGTAGCAATTAATCGAGAAAATCAAGTGATAAGAAAATATTTTGGGGTTTGGGGGCACAATGAACTTTTAATGTTCATTTTGTTCAATAGACCAAGTATTGCTTGTGATTCAATTTATATAAAAGCCAATCATAAATGTTGTTTAAAACTTCCCTCAATGTCCGTAGATTTAAAGTCTGAAATAACGTCTCTGTTTGAAATTACATTTAAAACTCCAAAAGGTTTTAATGATTTTAAAAGACTTCACTACTAATCTCAAACCTCTTGTTCTTGTTGATTAGAGTGTATTGTGTTTGAAAAGTCTAATTATAAATCTCATCTCTCGAGTTTTGATTTATCAAACCTATGAGTTATAAAAGTTTATCAAGCCATTACAACTATCAAGCATAAGAGTTGTTAATCAATTATGCAATAATAATTTACAAGCACAAAAATAGCATAGGGATCATACTTGATCAATTAAACTATCAAAACATTAATCGTTCATTATTCTCAAACCTCACAATATGATCCAATTAGTTAGACATAATCAAATGATAAGCTAGACAACTCATCGAACACATGAAGTTCATAAGAAAACTAAGAAAAGATGAAACCATATGATTGTGATGGATCCTTCGATCTTCATGTTCCAAGTGTTCCTTCTCCGAATCACTCAAAAATCACTCTTAAAATTGTTGCGTGGCTCAAAGAGATGAAGCCTAGTGTTGGATGATCCAAACACGTGTTGCTTATTATTCGGACTTGTTTTAGGTCCCTTTTATAAGTCAAAATCAAAATCCCAGCATTTAAACGTATAAGTAATAGTTTACAAACCGTCACCACTGTGAATGGGGTCGGGAACGGTCACTGTGAAAACAACTTTCAGTATCGATCCAAGTTGCGATTGCAAAGGGGGTTGCGACTGGATTTCTAGGCCCCGTTAACTCATTGACCTCATGGGTTTTCTCTAATCTTGGCCCAATGGATCTTCTCTTCATTATTTTTAGTCCAATTCTTCATTCTTTAGTCCATTTCTTCAAGCCCAATTTGTCCAAGTTAGCTTCAAAAACCCTATAAAAACAACATAGAAATACCAAACATGTAATAACGTCTAAATAAGAATTAAAGTAAAAAGACATTAAACATACAATCACTAGTTAGGAACCTAATCGAATAAGTCCCAATATGTATGTAAAAACTATGTTTATCAATAGTTTAAGTTTGAGGGAGTTTGCCTTGTTTTGATGTGTCTTGTGTGTGCTTTCTTGTGATAATGAATTAGTCGTAGTGTAGTTGATATTTCTTGGAACCTTGGTGAAGTGATGCAACTTGAGAAGTTATTTATGCGTCTTAGATTTTTGTTTGGCTTTAGTATAATTGTGTGGCTTGAAGTGTAAGTTTCTTTTGAAAGTTCATCAAGACTTGTTCTTTTCATATATATCTTGAGTGAAATTTGAATACTTAGCTCTGTGCTTTGTTGCTCTCTATTATTAGGCATTTGTAATGAATTGCGAGATGTTATGCCTTATCCATTGTGGCCTCCATTGAGCTAAATCAAAGATTATGTAAGTTGCATGTCTCAACAAGTATTGGAGTCATAAACACTAATATGTACATTTTGTAATTGGTATTGTCATTAGTTGCTCGTCCAGTACCTCACTACTTGGTCCATAAAAAAAAGAAGAAGAATAAAAAAATGAAACAATGAAAAGACAAAAAAAAAAAGAAAAAAAAAGAAAAGTGCAAGGTGGAGAATCTCTTGTACAAGTTGTTATTAATTCTCATGCAATAAGTCGTGCAAGGTAGGAAAATACTTGTACAAGTTTTTGTTTTCATATAGTAGTAGTAGTGTAAAATAGGAGCATCATGAGATCTGGTTAGCCGGATGACAACCTAGTTTATTTTGCATGGTGATAGACTTTGCCTTGTATATGGAATCGAGGCTTGCATAGAGGGCAACTTGTTGTATTGACCGGAAGGGAGTCTAAGCTATTTATATCATATTATCGGGGGACGTTCTTTGTCATGGTTGTGAGTGAATAAAAATGCACCAATTCTCTATTCATTAACGTTCATTAGTCCTTAGTACATTCAGTGGTTAGGCCGTAATTTTCTAAGTTTAGGTTCAATTTTGCTTGAGGACAAGCAAAAAATTAAGCGTGTGGGACATATTTGCATGTGGTTTTCTTTTGTGTTTATTGTTTTTTCTGCTTAATTATTTATCATTATTTCATTCATTTTGCTTTATTTTTCATCTTCATAGTTTTTTTTTTTTGCTTATAATTGATTTTTTTCTCATATTTTCCAGGGCTTTTACATTATTTTATTATGTAGGGTCGGTCAAACTTTGTCAAACAGGGCCCGGGCCCGGCCAAAATCGAGAACACGTCAAGCCACGGCTCCACGTCATTTGTCGCTTGCCCACACTTTCCAAATGCAAGGACGTGGTGAACCTCTAAATTTTCGGGCCTTGCACGCCACTCTTGAAACCATCGAAAGTTACTTCCCAGGGATGTGTGCCATGGTTGGACCCTCTTAGTAGTTGCTGTGCATCATGGCCCCAATGTCTCAAACAATGCATGTTTCGTTCTGCACCCTCATGGAGGTCTTGACCGAATTGAGCTAGAGAACATCTGAATGGTCGGTGACTCGCACACACCTTCACAATAATCATCGCACGTAGCTTTCACAAGTCTCGATAGTCCCGGTAGAAATCACCCTAGTGAACCTCTAGGCTACCAAGAGTGTCCGGTAGTTTTAGGCAGCGCGCATTCTTAAACAATGTCATAGCACCAGGCAAGATACTTCAACATCTCTTAGGTATTTTGGTGCATTTGCTCGGTGCACCTCAGTGACGCCTAAAATGGCAATTTCTAGCTTTTCAGTCCGAACCTCGATGATTTTGTGCTTTTGCTTGATAGACTCTCAACTCTACCTCGGCGTAGCTATATCGCTGCAAAAGTAGATATCATATCCTCCGAAATACCTCAATGGACCTACCTGTACCCATTCATCGCAACAATACCAAAGAAGTATGCCATGCAATGCCGCTTCTTCTCTCCCGATGGCTGCTCGGTGCCTTCGGCAGCTGGGCCCTTGTTAGAGTCCTCTCGGCCATGGACTATCTTTCACACCAAAATTAACCCTTTTACCCTTTGAACACTTATAAATAGGTCCTCTATCCTCATTTTTATGAATCAATTCATCCTCTTAGCTTAGGAGAGCCATGTTTTAGCTTTTACTTCAAGTTTCGGGGAGGGGGTTCTCTTCTCCAAAAACTTAATTTGTAAATATATAGCTAATCTTTCATCAGTTTCTACAAGGTATGAGATTTAAGTTCCTTTATGTGGATGTATTCAATATCTTCAATAAATTTTATTAAGATTTTGTTTTTCTTTAACTTAATTTACTTTAATTGATTTTTACCCATTTTTTAGACCTAGGCTTCGTTTCTCGTCACTTACTTTAAATCATTGAACTTTGGGACTTTTTTATGATTAGGAAGTTAGATTTTCTCTTGATTTTGCATTTTCTTGCTTAATTAGATGTCTTTATTGGTTAGTTTCAGGATTCTTAATTGCATGATTGTTGTTCTTGCTTGATATTGTTTGGATTTCTAGCAATCTTACATGTATTTAAGCTAGATCTATTTGGTCTAGGGCTTAGGTGAGTTTAGATCCATCAATTGGAAACTTATTGGTAATTTATTGTGCATATCTCAATTAGTGCGGATTTGATTTGCAAAATTAAATGTTTGTCCAACTTTTAATTATCTTTAGACTTTGATCAATACCAAAAGGAGATACCGACGATAGATTTAAATAAACTTGAGGCTGGGATTGACGACCCTGATGTTGACACAGACGACCCCGATGTTGACACTGATGACCCCGGTGTTGGGATTTACGATCCCAACTTATGCTCATTAAATGCTTGATAAATTGTCCAATTGGCCGTGGAGACGAGTCTAGTGTCTTCGACTCCTTGCTTTCTTGTTTTCGATTTCGATTCTCATCTTAGTAGCTTTAGAAACCAAAACTCAAGAAATGTGTCCTTGTGTTTATAGTATATTTTACTTTTATTCTTTTCAATTCGTGTTTACAAACGCAAAAAATGTATTCCGATTAACCTTCCTTGAGAGACACGACTTGGGAAGAACTCGCCGCACTACAATTGATCCTATCATATAGTAGGAGAGATTTGACACCTCTCTATTTTAAAAGAGTAGTGCGTGAATTATCCGATCATCATAATCCAACAACAAGTCTATAATTGAAGAACTCAAAGCCAGATCAGTTTATATCTGCACACTCTAGTTGAAGACAGTAAAAAAATCACTGAGTATCCAAAGTAGGCAGAAAAATGTCTTAAGAGAAAAGGAGTAGTCACATAGAATATTTAACTGGAATTTAATATTCCACCAAACGGTAATTAAAGTAATTGTCTGACTTAGCATGGCCACATTTAATTCACCCAAATAGCCTCAATATAAGGCGTAGAAACATAAGGGCCCAATGGGATTACCCTGCTTGTCAGAATATATAGGCTACCCGCAACAAGTTGTAGACTTAGATTTAGGTGTAAAATGCTTCAATAGTCAAATTCAAAATGACCCGCCTATAAATATCCACTACACGACTCTCTTTTATACTACCAATTGAAAGCTTAATTTTTATCTTTATCAATCAAAGATCTCAGGTATAAGCATAAAATATACATCATTCTAATTTAAGATAGACCTAAACACGTTGAATCAAGTGCTCGATTAATCTCCAAAAAAAAGAAGCTATCAACCCCCGAATATCAATTACAGCTGCTAGAGAATCAAGCCAAATCATTTGAAAACTAAGATATTCAAGGAGGATCTAATGTGATTTTATATGAGTAGAAGAAGAGTAGTCTTAGGTGGATTGGAGTAGAGCGACTCTACACGAGTCAGAACAAAGAAGTCTAAGGTAGATCGCAATAGATCAACTCTTGTAAGTTAGAGTAGAGTATTCTTATGTGGACGGGAGCATAATGATCTTAGGTGGATCAATAGAAGTGGTCTTAGGTAGACCCATAACACGATCATAGGTGGATCGGAGAAGAGCTTGGTCATTAAACTTATAATGAACCTTTTATTGGGAAACAAGTGTGTCAAAAACTAAGGCAAAGTGAGTGAGCTCTAGCATTAGGAATGGGGCGATCATCACCAACCAAGGATAGTAGATGAATCTAAATCAAATGTTTACCAAAAAACTCAATTAACACTCAAAACACTCTAATTAGGCTAACTCCTATTAAATAATGTAGAAACATGCTTGGGCAACGAAATCACCTCATCTAAGCCCTAGAACCACAAGATCTAGCTTAAAATCATGAAGAATTATAGAACACAAAGCAATAACAAACATGAACATCATAAACATAATAAAAAGCCATGAACAAGACATCAACCAAAAAAGGAAAGGAATAAAGAAAACTTATTTAAAACTGAAGAAAGAATTAACATCCATATCATGAATCCATAAAATCTTGAATGTTTAATTATAATGCAAGGAATGGAAGCTAGATCTAGAAACTGAAGAACATAGAGGAAAGCTTGAAAGGAGAGTTATCTCAAAACCTAAAAAAAAGCTGAGAAATGGTATATACAATGATGCTTCAAATTTGTGCCAAAGGAGATATTTATAGCCTCTATATCAGAGAAGGTGCTGAAGTCCCCTCCGAGGTTTTTTAGCACTCTGTTTCTTGGACATTTACAAGGCGCTGAGGTGTAGCCGAAATGATGTTGGGGTCGATGAAGGTGTAACAAATTTTGCTTTGACGTGGGCGTGTTGGGAGAGGACATTAAGGTAGAATCACCTCGCTAAGTAGGGGAGCCAAATTAGTGCCAAAGTGATGGGTTTGGTTGTTGAGAGGTACAAGTCATGGAGCCAAGGGGTTCTGACATCTGTAAGCGTGAGGTTGTCGAGTAGCATCGACAACGTATTTGAGGTCCAAAACGTCCAAATTAGCTATTTATTCCATCATATAAAATGTATCTCTAATCTTTCATTAGGTCCTTGGATCATATTAATTGGAAATTTCTAGAGAGATTTATGGCATCTACACTCGGACTTGCCACATTTAGAAATTGTATCACGTTGTCTCCACTTTAACTAGACTTTTACACTCTAAATGTTTGAGTTGATCTCTATTTTAAACATGAATATTGTAGATTATCCTATTAGGTTCCAATGGTACGATACTCAAAATTATTAGATGTCGAGTGAAAGAGTTATGCTTAGAATAATAATACTGTCGCAAGAGTGCTCGCTAGTGTTGACATTTTGAAAAACAACACGCCAATACCTGTCAATTCTTAGTCGTTCATCGACATTTCTCATCATTTGTCATCTTTGGTTGATGTTTGTAAACTTTGGAACATTCTCCTTTGTCTTTCGGCTTCGGCACTGGCCCACTTTGACATAAGAAAAATAAATTAGAACAAAAATCTTAAAAATAATATGAAAATACTTACAAATTAATGATAAAAACTCCCAGATAATCTTTAATCATGTGCTTATTTTTAGAATTGTATTTTTATTTTAAGTGTGAACACACAAATTGCATCTTCTTAGCCTTCTGAGAGTGAAACTACTTGGGTCAAACTTCACCACACTACGATTACCTCGTTCTCTTGTGGGCAAGTCTCAAACTCTATTTTAAAAAGTGTTTTTTGAGACTGGTTCAACCTAATGAGTATTCTAACAATTTTAGAAGACCTTGCCTCCTTTCCTAGTTGCTAACAACTCTCATATGTCTAACATTTGGAGTAATCGACTCGTTCCCACTAAACTATTGACATGCTTCATTGCCTAGCTTTGTGTTCACAATCGGTTCACTAACCAAGCCTCTTGAATTCAAATTATCCTCGAATTTTCCTGTAGTCTTGGGATGTTTGTCAAAAACATGTATCTTCCACTTTGAATGATCCTTGAATGCCTTAGCTGCTTGTTAGAGTTAATCACTTGTTTGCCTTATCTAAATTATCTCAAATCACGAATTAGATGGATAGAGATTTGATCCACTGGGAATTTGGGGATCTTCGATTGAGATAGATAGATCTTTCAAATATTCCATCAGTAATCTTCTTTGGAGTCTAGTGTGGGACATTTATAGGCGAAGATTTGAAAATGGCTGTGGGAGACTTGTTCGCCTAAATATGGCACATTTAATGCTTCATTCGACGCAACTATTTTCAGAGATCTTCTAACACATGCATAATGTATGTTGGGGTTCTGGCTACTTTAATGCCACGTGGGACCATCTAATGTGCCAGAAAACTTTTCACATATGCATTCATATCATTAATTAATTCCAGTTAATTGACTCTGGACTGCTATAGCTCCTTTCGATTGAAGACTTGACTGTCGACATTTGACAATTAGGTTTTTGTTTACTCTTTCAATTGTGCAACTATCGACTCCATTTGTTGTTGACTAGAAGTGGATGTACACTTTGTTGTCAACTTGAGATATGCGCTAGCTGTCGACTCGACTTCCCTTTACTTGGTTGTAAACTCTATTTGCAAGCTTTAAACCTACCAACTAAAGGTCTTATTTCAAAGATAAAATTACTAGTGATGTGAGTATGCAATCATAATATAATTTATTAGTGTCATCACCAAAATTACAATATTTACCTAAAAATAGATTTAGTAAGATAAAGGGTGGAAATAATCTTACCCTTGAAAAATTTATAGGAACTCAAAGTTATGTAACAATGTTAATGGATCAAGTTCTAGCCATTTGGAATGAAACTTTTGCACTATATGTGATGTTCTCGACTTTTCAACATTAGAGCATGTTCAACGGGCGAGATGCATTAGTGAAGAGTACATCCCCTCGTGGACCGCTCCAACACTCAGGGAAGTGACAAGCAATTGCCAACCGGGTGCGGTGATGTTTGTGGGCCCACAAGTTGTAATCTTGTTAAGATATTATTCAGATTATCTTACGTTAGGATATCTTTTATTTTTATTATTCGGATTTTCTTACGTTAGGATATCTTTTATTTTAAGATAATATTTTGATCTCATCTTTGGAAATTTATTCACATGTAATCAGCTTTTAATCTCCTTGTTTATAGCAAACGTTCTGTACAATTCCTCTGTATAAATACGAAGCAAAAGGAATGAGAAAGTTATCTTTTCCCACTTATTTCATTATCTTATATGGTATCATCGTAGCCTTCGGTCCTTAAACTATGACTACCGATGGCCAAAACACCAATGCTTCCGCCACACAAATCCTCTTCACCGCTTCCGGTGGCGCCTCGGCCAACCTTCAATTCCCGGCGCTTACGGTCCGTCTTGATCGTTCAAATTATTTTCTCTGGCGTGGAACCGTTCGTTCAGCGCTAGAGGCCTATGAACTTGAATCTTTCTTGGTTCCTGGCAATGCTCCACCAACAACACTGCCTCCCACGACAAATTCCATAGTTCGCGAGCCAAACCCAGCCTTTCCGGTTTGGAATAGCAAGGACAAGCTCATCTTGTTGTGGGTTTGATCCATGCTCACCACTCCTTTGTTGGGCCATGTGGCTCGTGCAACCACTACTTCTGAAGTCTGGATTATGCTGGAACAGATGTTTCACTCACAAACTCGAGCGCGTCAGATGCATCTCAAGCAACAACTACAAACACTCTCCAAAGGCTCTATGTCCATTCTCGAATATGTCGAGAAGAAACGAGTATCTCGGACTCCTTGGCTGAATGCTTGACCACTATCTCTGATGAGGACTTTGTGTCCTTTATCTTGTTTGGCCTTGGCCCTGACTATGGCGCCTTCAAGTCCGCTCTTAGCATTCGGGTGGAACCCGTCACTTCCAACGAGTTGCTTGGTCTTCATCTCCAGGAAGAACAGCGCCTTGAGGATGACAACAAAGATCTATCTTCGCTCTTTGCCAATATTGCTTCCAAGAGGGGTTCCACTAGTCGCTCGGGTCAATCTCCTGCACCTACAACTGATCGCCCAAAAGTTTAGTGCCAGATCTTCTCCAAGCCTTTTCATGAGGCCCAAAACTGCTATCAGCGTCTTAACATGGATGACTTCCCGCCAACTCGGCGTCCTGATAGGCAATCATCGAAGAAGCCAGCATTCAACTCCAAGCATGCCCACACTGTTTCCGGCAACAGTCCATCTACTCTCACTGATCCGTGGGTTGTGGACTCTTGTGCAACGAACCATGTAGCTGCTAACCTTGGAAACATGAGTATCCAATCCGAGTATAATGGTACTGATAACTTAGTTGTTGGGAATGGTCAGTCTCTCCCTATTTCTCATATAGGTCAATCATTTTTAACTGCTAAGCATGTTTCTAATTCTCTGCCCCTCAAAGACATCCTTGTTGTTCCCAAAATCTCTAAAAATCTCATTAGCGTTTCTCAATTATGCAAAGATAACAAATTTATCATTGAATTTCATGCTAATGTTTGCTATGTTAAGAACCTGCAGGGTCGGATTATACTTAAGGGGGTTGTTGAGAATGGATTATATCGGCTTCCTTCGAGTCCGTTATCTTATTTTCCCAGTGTCTTCGTGGGAGAACGTGCGTCTGCCACTTGTTGGCATCATCACCTCGCTCATCCACATGAATCTGTCTTGCGTCGTCTTCTATCTGATTATAATTTGCCTATCTCTACAAATAAATTGCTGCTACCTTGTAGTTCTTGTCAGTTAGGTAAAAGTCATCGCCTTCATTTGCCTAATTCTCATGTATCTGCTGAAAAACCTTTTAATTTAGTTTACTCGGATGTATGGG
>BMAC01000088.1:1857490-1909114 GCA_014905375.1 Phtheirospermum japonicum
ACATCGCGTTTCATGCCCTTATACACCTGAGCAAAATGGTGCCTCTGAAAGACGTAATCGAATTATTATTGAGAAAGGTCTCGCACTTCTTGCTCATTCTAAATTACCTATAGATTTTTGGGAGCAAGCTTTTCATACTGCAATTTATCTAAATAATAGGACAATTACGCCTACTCTTAAACATAAATCTCCTTATATTTGTCTTTATAATCGTCAACTGGATTACCAATTCCTTAAATCATTTGGCTGCTTGTGTTACCCATACATTCGCCCTTATAACAGTACTAACCTGGAATTTCATTCATTACCCTGCATTTTCATAGGCTATAGTGCAAAACACAAGGGTTATCTGTGTTATCACGTTGCTTCTTCTCGTACATATATTGCAAGACATGTAATTTTTGACGAATCTAATTTTCCATTTCCTGATCATAATTCTTCAGTTCAGTCGGAAACTTCACCTTTTTCGTTAATTCCTATTCACACTCTTCAAACGGCTGCTTCGGTTGGACTTCCTGGTCCTCCTTCTCCACAGATCACGGCTTCTCTTGAGTCTATTGGTTCACCTATTCCTTCTAGTGAGCAGGATTTATCTCTAGCTTCTACACCAGTTCAATCCTCTAGTTCACAATCCACCAGTTCCCCGTCTAGCTATTCTGGCCTCTCGCCTGCCCAAAATTCTGACCTCTCGCCACAATCTCAAGGCCTCACGCCACTATTATCTTCTGATTCAGGTCTTCCGCCATCTCATACTCCCATAATAGAACAATCTCCATCAGAAGTCAGTTCAGCCGCCGAACCATATCCAAATGCCCCGACATATTTCCGACCTGCTGTAAATTCAGAGCATTCTATGGTAACGAGACCCTCTACCTCTTCTCTTAAACCTAAGACTTTTTCTGTTACTAAATATCCTTTAAAATCTGATTTTTCTGAATCTGAACCGAAAAGATTTTTACAAGCCACAAAAAATCCCAATTGGCAACATGCTATGCAATTAGAATTCGATGCCTTAATGTTTAATAGGACTTGGGACTTAGTTCCCAGGCCTCATTCTGCTAATGTTGTGGGTTGTAAGTGGGTGTTCAGGATAAAAAGAAAATGGGATGGCTCTGTTGAGCGGTACAAAGCTCGTTTAGTTACAAAGGGGATTAATCAAGAAGAGGGTGTCGATTATTCTGATACTTTTAGCCCCATCATCAAGCCCACCACTATTTGAGTTGTTCTGAGCATTGCCATAACTCGGAATTGGCAACTTCACCAAGTTGATATCAACAATGCATTTTTGAATGGTGATTTAGCTGAAACGGTTTACATGGATCAACCACAAGGGTTTATTGCTTCTGATCGGTCGACATATGTTTGTAAGCTTAAAAAGGCCCTTTACGGGCTTAAGCAAGCTCCGAGGGCCTGGTTTCAGAAATTGCAACAGTCGTTACTTCAACATGACTTTAAACCTTGCATTTTGGACAACTCTTTGTTCATTAAACGCCATGGCTCGGATGTTATTTATGTACTCATATATGTTGACGATCTCATCATTACAGGATCAAACTCGTCTTTCATTGATGATTTTGTGAAGTATCTAAATTCAGTGTTCTCCTTGAAGGATTTAGGTGCTCTCAACTTCTTCTTGGGTATTGAGGTACACCGTTCTTCATCCACTATTCTATTATCTCAACGGAAATATATTTTAGACTTGATTGACCGTAGCAATATGATGGGAGCAAAGTCTATACCTGCGGAACCCGGGTCCCGATTACGTATAGGAGGCGATCCACTAGCTGATCCACATCTCTACCGGAGCATTGTCGGTGCATTACAATATGTGACTATTACTCGTCCTGAAATTGCTTACTCCGTCAATCGAGTTTGTCAATTTATGCATAATCCGTCTGAGCACCATTGGGCTGCGGTAAAACGAATTTTACGTTATCTTAAGGGGACTATTGATGCTGGCTTATTTTTTCGTCCTTCGCGTGATTCGCGCTTAGTTTGCTGCACTGATGCCGGTTGGGCTTCGCATCCTAATGATTGTCGATCCCAGCATGGTTTCTCTATTTATTTTGGAGGGAACTTGGTCAGTTGGTCCTCTCGAAAGCAAAAGGTTGTGGCTCGCTCTAGCACCGAGGCGGAATATCGGGCCATTGCCTTTGCATCGGCTGAGTTGATTTGGCTCCGTCAATTACTTCAGGAAATGTCGTCCTCTTCTGTTGAGCCGCCTATCCTCTTGTGTGATAACCTTAGTGCTACTTTTCTCACTGCCAATCCGGTTTTTCATCAACGCTCGAAGCACATAAAGATTGATTATCATTTTGTGCGCGAACAGGTTCAATCCGGGGAGTTAGTAGTTCGTCATGTCAAGTCCGTTGATCAAATAGCCGACATCTTTACAAAAGCCCTGGTTCCTCTCGTTTCAAGAATTTACGGTTCAAGCTGCTCGTTCGAAATCGTACGTGAGCTTGCAGGAGGGTGTTAAGATATTATTCAAATTATCTTACGTTAGGATATCTTTTATTTTTATTATTCAGATTTTCTTACGTTAGGATATCTTTTATTTTAAGATAATATTTTGATCTCATCTTTGGAGATTCATTCACATGTAATCAGCTTTTAATCTCCTTGTTTATAGCAAACGTTCTGTACAATTCCTCTGTATAAATACACAGCAAAAGGAATGAGAAAGTTATCTTTTCCCACTTATTTCATTATCTTATAAATCTCAACCATAGTTTCTTTTTTTAATTGAAACTTTTGAAAAGTATTTAAAAAAAGATAAAAATTATTTAAAATTAAGAAATTGAAGGCTTTTGTTAGTTGGGGATCAATGGCCTACATTTAAAGATGACCCACAGACATCTTTAATCTTAATGTCCACGTGGTCTTAACTAGTTCCTTCACTAACATAACACAGTGCTACACATCACCTCACCCAATGGTTCCATTTCTCATCACGTCTACAAAGTTCCAAACAAATATACACCAACCAAATATATATAGAGAGAGAGAGGGAGAGAGAGGTGGTACAACGAAGGACGAAGGTGATGGCCCTCAGAGCTTCATCCACCGCGCGGACTCCGTCTCTTGCTCCGCCGCCACCGCTCTCTCCCCCACCGAAAACAGCTCTTATTCCCTCTAAAATCAACACATTATCAAGGTCTCATAGATTGACACTAGCTAACTCTTTGTCACTGCCTGCAACTGCTATTTTGCCTCTCTTTGCAGCTCCCCATGAAGCCAAAGCTCAGATTGTTCCTAGAGACCAGATTGTCTCTACTTTCACCCAGGTTAGAAAAGCTTCCCAACTTGCTATATTTCACATTTTTACCTCTGGTTTGTTTGTATTGCAATTTTATTTTATTTTATTTTTTTCTTTTTAAATTTATTTATACTATTGGATTGAAGAGCTTAAATCGACATTTTGAAGGATGCCGAAAGAAATGGGAAAATTGATTGGTTTCTAACTTTATAGTGTTTTGTCTCTTCGTTTGTCACTCAACACGTTTCTTGGAGGAAAACAAGTCACAATACGTACTAGAAAAACAAATACCCGATTTAATGTTAGTTTGAAGATAATACACTGTAATTACAAAATGTTACTACTTAGATGTTTGACATGAGGATAAATCTTTTCTAATTAGTCTTGAAATATATCAAAACGCTGCTCTATTTGTAAAGTCATTGATGAGCCAAAACGGTACATATTTTGAACTGGCGGAAATAGTTAAGACCCTTTTCTTGAAACTGCATAATCTATTCTGCTATACATTCATTCAGAGATATGGATAAAATAGCTTTTGACCCTTGTATTTAAGGTGGAGTCAACAATCAATCAAATTCAAGAGTTGGGATCAAACTTTTTCAGTACTGCAGATCAGGTGATTGGACCTGTGACTAATGCTGTGAAGCTGTGCTTAGACGCAGTATTGCCTATCTTAAAGGGAGCTGGAGAGCAGGCTGTGAAGATTTCTTCTCCTGTGGTCTCAGAAGCTTCCAAGAAAGCACAAGAAGCCATTCAGAGTGCCGGAATTGATACTCAGCCGGTGATAACTGCAGCCAAGGTACACTCGTAATTGTACTCTAGAAATGCCTTTGCTAAATATTAATCTGATTGAATGACTAGCTATCTCCCCTGTGAAATAGATAAGTGCTATGTCCTCTCCTCTATCTCCTCTATGTTTTAACTTTGTTCACTACAATTGCGTATAATTTCACCACTTTGGCCTTTCTTTAAGAAATTGGCAACTATAAAATTATCGGTTTGGTTTGTTAAATGAAAATTCTACCCTAGGCGTCTTGTTAATATTCAATTTTGCAGGGTGTGCGGTTTTATATTTTTGTCGTCGAAAGGATATGTTTGTAATATACACCCAGTCAAATTTTATTATACTAAGAACCCAAAACCCATTTTTTACCCCAATTATGGAAAGAGCAAAGTACATGGAGTATAAGACAATAAGTTTGCTAAGTTTTTGACGATGTTATCGTCTACCATCCAAAATCCTAATGGGTGGCAAGTTTGGTAACATGGCATAAATGATAAGTTTTTGTAATTATAAAAGAGGTAAAGAGATAATATGCAATTCAACCTTTTTAAATCCTATTCATTTTAAGGTTGACTGATGTGAAAAGTACTCCAATTCTTAACAATCTTTTCCAGTAATAATGCATTCATCCAATAATTGGGAATTCTTAATCTTCATATTTTGATACATAGAGGATAAATCAAATATGGAAGTGTGTACATAATTGAAATGCAAAACTTGCATTTAACTAGGGTGCTTTTGAGTGTTTTCTGTTATATTGTTTAAGACTAGAACCTGATAAGTTATTTCACTTACATCTTCTATAATGTTGGAATCCCGAAGTGTGATAGTATATATGATAAACTGTCCTATCAATGAGCTAAATTACCACGCGGCTCACATTTATAAAGTCATGGTTTTGTTAAATTTATTAAGCAAGTCGATCATAGCTATACGTGACCAATTATTCATTTTACCAATTTGGAAGAATGACTTACAAGTTTCGTTCTCCTAATGTCTAAATTTAATGAAAATTTGTTAGATGTAGTAAGGGCATATTGTATTGCTATATATGCTTATGTGCTCTCTCGAATATTAGAAGTTCATGCAAAGTACTTAGTATCGAATTATAACAAAATGATAGTTTTAATGCAGACGGTTGCTGATGCTGCTCAGCAAACAACAAAGCTAATTGATGAGGCCAAACCCATAGCCGCTTCCACTGTTGAAACCATATCATCGGCAGAGCCAGCTGTAATTTTGGGGACTGGTGGTGCATTATTTATTGCATATCTCATACTTCCTCCCGTCTTTTCTGTGATCTCCTTCAGCCTTCGGGGTTACCAGGGTAATTTATCCTTCTATTTTAATTGCAAGTTATAATTTGTTTCCTCGGTACTATGAGATCATTGAAATAGTTAAATGTCACATTCTAAATAACCATATTTTTGAATTGAAAGGAAAGGACATTCTCCAACTTACGGACTCAGAAAACTAATCGAGTAATTGACCTATAAAAAGGCAACCTATTCTGTAATTACTCGATGTGGGTTGATCCTTACTACTAAAATTGGAAATTTGACCAATTTGTACGGCGTAGAAGGTTTTGCTCGCTAGAGCACATATCTTTTTTTTTTTTTTTTTTTTTTACTTTCGCCCACTAGATACAATATTTACACTCTTTTTACCGTCAACTTTTTTGAACTTGTTCTTACAATTTTGTCCCTTACTTTTTCTTTTATTGGTGCCCACTAGGTACGCTTTTGACACTTTTTTATCACCAACTTTTTTGACCCATTTTTTTTTTTTTACAATTTTGCCTACAATTTCTTTCCGCCAATTTTCCGAGAAAAATATATTTCACACTGGCTTAATGATAAATTTACTAAAACCAATAATATGTAAAAGGAAAAGTATAATAGAAGAAGACATAAAAGAGAAACGATGGAGACAGTAGAAATTAGGGTTCTCTTATTCATCAAAAACTCCCTTTATATAGGGTATCAAAGTATATGTTTTCATAATACATAAAGATAACAAATACCTAAACTATCCTTCATCAGTTACTTATTGACGAAGGCACACTAATTGTGTTTCCTTCAACACTCTCCCTTGTGTCAAGTCAAATGGTGAAATGGTGTTTTATTGTTGGCTCGTTAAAACCTTGCCAAGTAACAAAATCCAGTGGGAAAAATAAAATTTGGTCTAAGGAAAAAGAGTACAACACACCTATGTTGAGACTCTCCCTAAAGTGTACACCTCTCTGATATGTACATCTATCAAGAGAACTTTGAAAGTTTCCACTTACTTGATTCTTGAGAAAGTGCATAATTGTTGGTTTTGAATAGTTGTGGTGATATTACTCGTATTATCACATTTTCTTCAGTGATAGAGTTCAAGCCACTATCGTCAAATATATGAATGATCATAACATCTATRATAYATACTCACGAACTACTACATGTATGATAATGATCTCTTTACATGGATCAAATGAGTAACCAACATTAATGATATTATTTGGTGTTTCACAGTAGGAAGTAAACTCAACATTTTCTATAGGGATTAGAAGACCATCTGCAGTCCCAATTATATTTATGAATGGGAAAAATAAACTCGCTTCAATGGTTTATTTTAGGTATCAAATTACATTTTGATTCCGTTCAAGTGACATTGCGCTTTCTTGAGTTAAATCAAGATAACAATTTTGAGAAAGTAATATTTGGTCAAGTGTATTAGTAATGGTACAATAATGCGCATATTGTACGTAGGTAAGGAATTTCAGCTCTCACCAGTTCTTCGTCATTCCATTGACGAAATTGATATTTTCTTATATCTTCACTTTGACCAATCATAGGAGTGCTAACATATTGCACTTATCCATATTTAATTGCCTGATCATCTTTTGGATATATGCAAACTGTAGACTTTAGTATTCCACAAACTCAGTTTTAGTTTAAAGCCTTAACATGACCGAGTTTTCCCATGATGCATTATCTCAAATTAAGAATTTCAAATAACTAGCGATATCTCTTATTTCATTAAGAGTGGATGTTATGTTCCTTTCATCGACATATACAATTATATCGCAAATTTGAAATCTATTTTCTTTATGAATACGCAAGGGCATAGATTATCTTTTCCCAATCAAGTAGTCACTTAGACGGTTATACCACATCCGTCTGGATTATTTAAGGCTAGCAAGCACTTTCGTATATATCTCTAAATCATGATCCCCATAAAGATAAAATGTAGCCATAGGTATAAGGTGCATTCTCAGTTCTTTGGAATTAGAACATCTATTATGAGAGAGTACATATCCTCATATTCATTTCCAGGGCGTTTTGAGAAACTTTGTGCTTCAAGTTTAGATTTGCATCTCATGGCTTTATTTTTCTCATTACGCTTTCTGACAAAACTTTGTTTATGTCCTACAGGCTTTACACTTGGTGAGGTTAGCACTACCAAACCAAATACCTACCTTGTTGTCAGTGAATTTAGTTCTACTTGGATTGATTCTTTACATTTAGGTCAATTTACTCTATATTGATATTTCAATAGAGCGTGGTTCGATACTATTGTGCTCTATGATTCTTTGAGCAACAATATATATATCATCAACGTGTATGAAAAGTCTTTCCATCAACTTATATAAACTCTCATTGTACATTGAGATTTCTTTATTCTCTGGAATCATATTAAACTTCGTAGCGTCCTCCAGTAATGATTCATGGATATAAGTATAATTAGAGATAATCTCATTATATTCATTATCTTCATTGATGATTAATCGAGTTTGTGCCATACGTGCCCTCTTATTCCTTGGGCGAGTATTGATCGAACCAAGTGACCTCCCCCTGTTCCTTTTGGGAGTCACGACCTCAACCACACCTCCACTAAGTATGGTTGCAATGTCTTAATTTGTGACATTGTGCCCTTCACTGAGACTTTTAACCTTGCAGACACATTTGCAGCTGTATATATATGATCTCATTACTTTAGAAATTGAGTTTTCTATACTTTGAAGATCAATTGTTCACTTTACTTTTCTTTCACGTTACATTATGAAATGCGGGGATTATAATGAGACATAGTATGAAACTAATCCTGTCGTTCCATTAGATAATACTTTTTCTTATCTCCCCTAACGACGAGAAAATTGTCTCATTAGAGTGACAAACTTGCTAATTTAGCGATAAAGAGATCGTCTGTCAAAGGTTTAAAATAGCGGATGGTTGTTGGAGATTAATATCCAACATAAATACTTAATCGTCTTTAGAAACCCATATAATGCGCTGTGGGGGCGCAATAGGCACATATACTGCTTAATCAAATATGCGAAGATATGAATCATCAGGCTTATATCCAGTTACCAACTGGTACGCAAAATATTTGTTTAGCAGGGGTTCGTAAACGAATAAGTAAGAGTTGCGTGCAATATTGCATAACCCTGTGCGAAGACAAATGGGTGCGCATAAATATTGTCTTAGTCACCATCTATATTCCTTTTGATGGTGTCTTCTTTGAGACCTTATTATTGCATAACCCTGTGCAAAGACAAATGAGTGCGCATAAATATTGTCTTAGTCACCATCTATATTCCTTTTGATGGTGTCTTCTTTGAGACCTTATTATATATGCATATTAGGGTACAAAATCCAGTACATCGATCTTTATTAAAATGCAATAGACATCAAGTACTTTTGATGTAAACCCTCTAGCATTATGAGTTTGGGTGCTTTGATAAGGGTGGTGAGTTCTCAATAATATTAAATGTGCTAGAAGTTTTGCAAATGCAACATTTTTATGGATAATACGTGCCGAAGCATCGACCAAAGCTATACAATACTTGAATGATCCGCATTTTGAATGATCATGTCCACATGTATCACCAATTATCAATTATAATAATGAAATATTATACTTTTTATCTTTAGCAAATGCAGGTCTCAATCATACGATTTTGCTAATGAACAAGTTTGAAAAAAATGAGTGATGTATCTTTGAGATATGAGTGTATGTAGTGCTCCTAGTACTTTAGAATGCACTAGCTATAGTTGAACAACATTAGTTTGATACTATACATTGCATCAAATTTCTATCTCATTTTGTGTTCCACTCAAAATGAAAGATGTCCATGTTAATCTCTTATACTATGGACCATCATATCACGACGACCAAAGAAACCCATGTCAGTCGTGTCAAAACTTGAATGAGTCAATGTCCAACAGTTCTTCGTTGGTCATATTTTATGTTTCAGTAATCAAAAAGCAGTAAAGTAAAACTAGATTAACTCTAAAACGTGCTTTCTTCCACGAAAATTAAAGGTATGATTTCATTCTCATAATGTACTTCTTAATGATAATCATCAATATTAATATTATCAAACTGAACAAGGTTTGTTCGCTCTTGGTCCATAATGAACTTTTATGATTTAATCAATGTGCCACTAGGTATCAAGACATTGTCACATATACATATCAATTAAGAGAGTAATTGTCTATCCATCGACAAGTTCTCACATTCTTCAGAGATATTTGAATGAAATACTTCTCATTATAATATATTATATTATTTACTAGATATGTTACATTATATCTAATAATTTGATCATGAGCCTTGTATGTGAATGTGTGGTAAATAAACTCAATTACATTAAATGCTTTAGAATGAAATCCAAATTTTACCAATAAGCCAAAAATAATTAAATCAGGCCACATCACATAAATTTAACTCAAAATAAATTTTAAGACCAAATACAATAGTCTAATGTGAATGATTGATTATACTTTCACAAGTGCTTTGTAAAGTAAGAAACAAATAAATTTTATCAATCAAAATAGAGGATATCCATTGACTAAGAAAGGTTATTGGGGGAACCTTCATGACTTCTACCATGACTAATAAATATCACGAACTTTTACATATCTTACCCTGTAGTTCATTATTCCCACATAGATAGGGATCAACATGTCTCTTCCCCTTTACTTTGAGGTTATTTCCACTATTCATATCGATTCTAGTTAGATTCAAGAAGTTTCTTTATCCAGAGGCCTAACATTGGTATTATGAAAAATAATGTCATATCTCTGAATGACTTATTATTATAATTAATATCATACAAGTGCATCTGTATGTTTGCTCAAGTGAAAAAAAAAATAGAGTGAGATCATATCTCTCAATACTTATTGTCATTTAAAGTGACCTTCTTTTTCACATATGGTAAGACATGTTTTTAGTCGCAACATATCAAAGTCATTGACCCTTTTTATCATGCAAACAAATTTCTTTTCACTAAACTCTTAGGCTTGAAAGTAGTGTTTCACAAAATTCTCAAAATTCATTTAGAGTACATCCCAAAGTTTATTGAGATATTTTGAAACTACATATGTTTCCAATATAAGATTTGGGGTCAACGAATTCTCAAGTTCATTAGAGAACTGACTTTGACTAAGTTTGATGATTCTTTGTCAATTAGGGGTTTGTATGATATTAATGTGGAATTATAGTTCTTTTAGTTTTCACATCAAACAATGATGGTAGTACTCAATTTCTTTTGAGTATATTAATTTGTATTTAGATTGAGTTAGTTTAATCAATTTCTTTAGATAATGAATTTGAAGTATGTCATAATCTTTTTCTGATATCATGTGAATATACTTTATCACAAGATTTATTTACGCAATTTTTTATCGTTCATGAACTTTCATTATCATGAAAATATTCAAATATACAATCAATGATACATACATTGAAAGTAGCTTATAAAATAGCTTTTAATAGAATTACAACATACATGAATCTATCAATTCACAAAATGATCAACAAACATGAACCTTGGAGGCAAGTCATGATTCTTTCCTAATTTTGGTATTTAGGTTTCGGATTATGCAAAGCTTCAAATCCGATCTCCACCGTAAAAATTCAACATATACGTGTTTTGAATAATATATCCAAGATCCACCTTCATCCAACGGTTAGATTGTGCGTAATTGAACTTTTAAAATAAGTTAGGCAGACAGTTCCGAGAAACAGGAGCAGCTCTGTTCGAAATTCATTATCGGATTCTTCAGACTTCATATTCAAATCTCCACCGTTCATATGGAACCTGTGTATGTTTGGAATAACATATCCAAATTTTGGTTTGATCCAACGGTTAGATTTTGAGAAATCTTATTTTGAAAAACTCTGCACAGAAAATTGCGAAAGCAGAATCTGCTTTGTTCAAAAATTTATATAAATTATCTCGTATCTCCGAATACAATCTCCACCGTTTAGAATGTAATTCAAAACGTCTGGAAGGTCCTGTAAAATTTTGAGCTCGATCCAACGGTTGAAACTCGATAAAACGACTTTTCAAACATACAACGTAGTTGGGTTTTTTACCTACGAAAATTGTATAATTGTTGCTTTGGTTATGGAGGCTTATTCTCGATCACTCTCAATAGGTTAGAGTTTCGTGCTGATAACGTGTAAAAGGAAAAGTATAATAGAAGAAGACATAAAGGAGAAACGATGGAGACAGTAGAAATTAGGGTTCTCTTATTTATCATAAACTCCCTTTATATAGGGTATCAAAGTACATGTTTCCATAATACATAAAAATAACAAATACCTAAACTATCCTTCATCAGTTACTTATTGACGAAGGCACACTAATTGTGTTTTTCCTTCAACATAATACTATTATTATCCCGCGAATTTTTCGCGGATTTTTTTTTTTGCACTGTACCATTGATAAAATTATTACAAACCATAAAACTAAGATTATCATATCCAATAATCATTGGTTATCAAAATTAATAACAAGATTTATTACATCTATTAATAAGATTATCACATCAAGTAATACACTAGTAATCAAGCTAGTTTTCATTGATCACCAACTCAAATTAATTAATTATTATTATTATTATTATTATTATTATTATTTTGCATTTGGCCCATATTTGGTTATCAACTCAATTAAACTATTTATAACACAATAATCATAGTATTCATTTGTAGCAGTTGTTATTTATGTTATTACTTTCGTCAATTTTATTTTTGTTTTTTAAATCTTTTTATATACATTATATATCCTAAATCGTAAATAATGAAAAGACTGTGTTTTAAATATTTGAGTATTTTTTTTCAAAATTTGAATATGCCTACGTGACATTGAGTTTTAGATCAAATTTGAGATTTTTTTTAATAGGAACGTAGTGCTTTTAAAGTGAATTTACAGTGCTTTTTATTTGTATCGCGTTCTATTTTATGAAGCAACGGAATTTATCTATAGTTTATATAAGTGCAGCACTCTTGTTAGGCACGGATCATCCGTTAGGCCAAAATTTCATACCAATACATTATATTACAAAAGTCAATACATTATACTGAAAAACCAATACATCATAATATAAAAACCATTACATCATAGCATGGATCAGAGATTTATGAAAAATCAATACTTTCGAGTACAAAAACCAATATATCAGAGTACAAAAACTAATAGATTATAGTATAGGGTCAGATGGCCTAACGGGTCATGACCCGTCAATTTGGGCTAACACAAGTGTTTGCATTTATATAAAGTAGTGGAATTTAACTCATTGATTAGATTGATTACTAGTTCTCAGGATGTATTTATCCAGCCATATAATTCAATCTCGTCCATATTATTCAATTTAAAAGCTTAGATTAATTCCTATTCTTATCCATCTATATTATGCAATATAAGGTCTTTAAATTCGTTTCTAATTCTCAGTGGGCAAGGTTAACCCACTTTCTGTTTTCTCGGTTCTCCGTATTCTTCCATATCTGGTATATTTACATTAAATAATTTGCTGATGGTTCTTGAGTCGGTAGTTGTGTTGCCCATCTCCGATCCGGCTCGACTCATCAACCCGTTCTCACACTGTTGATGGTCGACATTGCCCTGAAGACCACGTGGCTAATTTTGGGTCCACATGTTCGGCTAAATTGTTATCTAACCAAATCACCACGCTAGATCAATCCGACCTGAGATCCTAAAATCGACAGAGTTGGGTCGATCAGAACATAACCGAGCTAAGCGGGTGCCTTTTCTGCAACAACATGACGGACAAGCACTATACACAACAACCTGACGTCCTCGACTATCGTGCTACTTACTCCTCGGCTACCTCCCCACCACCTTGGCTGGCGCGCCTGACATTTCGGATGTCATGATTTGACTGGCCGACCAGAATGATCCAGTCGACCAGGCCATGTGTCACCGACATATGGACAGCGCGCTCAGGTGGTCCTCGCCGACCGACAAGGATGGTGCCGGTCGATCAGGCCATGCGTCACCGGCACATGGTCGGCGCACTCAGGAATCCCCGCCGACCTGGACTTCGGCCGACCTGGATGGTGCCGGCCGGTCAGACAATGTGTCCAACCCATGTATGGTGCGCTCACGTAGCTCCCGTCGACCAGACTCGCCGAACAGGATGATGCCGACTGGTTCGACCATGTGCCGCTAACAAATTCCTGGCGCTCACATAGCCTCCGTTGACCGGAGACCTGCCGACCAGGATGGATTTGGCCGAACAGATCACGTGTCACCAGCATGTGCATGGCGCATTCAGGTAAGTTGCCGCCGATTATACTCTTGCCGACCTCACCATATGTCACTTATCATTTACCCTCAAAGCGTCGATAAGCGAGATCACCGGTCCCTCAACCTATCAGCTTGGTCGTGTTTGGCTGGACATGATATAACTTCAATGTTGCACTGCATGGCGTCGTCAGATACGTCAACCAAGCCAACCTGGATGGGTCGACCAGAAAATTGTTTCGGATTGACTCCGTGCATAAAACAGAAACAGATGAGACCATCAATAAGGCGGTGGAAAATGCCTAATTAGGGTTAGGGTTTTAACAACCACTGATGTAGTGACATGTGTTCAATTTTTTTTTAATGGGAAACCTATAAATAGGTTCTCCAAGGTAGAGAAGCGCTCCAAAATTTTAGAGAGAGAAGTATATAGAGAGATTTAGAGAGAAAAAGCTAGTGATCAAGAAATCTACACTTGTAAAAGGATGCGGTCAAGGTCAATCCGACCGAATTTTAGGAGTAAAAGTCATACACCTTTTCCTACTCGTTTCTTACCGATTTGATTGTTAATCTCCTCCTTTTTAATATTAAACCTCCTTTTTAATATTAAATTTGCTTGGGCTACTTTTACTTTAAATACACACGACCCAATCCATGTTTAATTGTAAATAAATCAGAAAATCACTTCGTTTACAAAAATATAAAGCCTTCTTCCTTCCCTAAACCAACAAATCTGATTGAAATCTTCTGTTTAACTATTACATTCATATAACAGCTCTGAACTATAAATAGAGCCACCCGCAGTAATCTGCCTATTAAAAGCTTCATATTTGGTTCGTCACCAACAATTCAAAGGTTTTACCCCGTGCAGTTCATTATCCCCTCAACCAAAAAATTCAGAGAGATTAGCAGTGTAGAAATACATAGAGTATGAGAGGGAGGCGTATTTGAGAGGAGAGATAATTGGATATAGGTGTTGAAAAAAAGGGTGCATTTATTGAACACACCCTATAAAAATTGTGTCACATACGTACAATAATTGTGAGACAATGGACCTAAGGATGGCAATGGTTCGGGTTAAAACCCGAACTTGTGACAAACCCGCTCTGGTGGGGTTAGTTAAAACCCGGTCAAGCGGGTTGCAGGTTAAGAGAACAATTGGATGTTTTCATTTTGAGAATTTTGAAAATGAGGGAAAAATAATGATTTTTTTAAAAAAAGAATAATATATATATTAAGAGTGTGAATGGATATGAGATAAAGATGTAATGATTAGAGTTGATTTAATATAAAAAAGTAAATAATGATTGAAAATAATTGATAGTTAGAGTTATGTGTAGAGAAATAGTGAATGTGAAAATATGTAACAATGATTGATGATTGAATTATTTATTTTAAAAAGTAGGTTGAAGTGATTGGTGAGAGATAAAAGTGAAATTGAGTTAAAAATATAACTTTTGAAATATTTATGAAAAATCTCAAATTGAACAAAATCTTGAAATGAAAGTATAACCAAACGCTCCCTACGAAATTATACTCTCTCTCGGACCGGGGCGGGTTACGGGTTTATATGAACCCGCCTTGTATAAAGATAATTAATGTGTATGTATATGTATATATATGTGTGTGTGTGTGGAGATTATTTTTCTTAAGTATCTAAAAAACCCATCCAATATATTCTTATATATCGCAAAATCATAAGAAACTAGGACATGACTTGTGAAGAATAATAGTTTCTAAACAAATAAAATTCTTATTTGTTTTGAAGTGGTAAATGACATCAATATTTTATTTTTTATTAAATTCAATAAACGCATAAGCTATTAAACATAAATATAAGTTTAATGTTGCAAATTTGGAGGCTATAAATTTCAAGTAAAGATGAGAGTAAACAAGAAAATCATGATTTTATTTGTTTTAAACAATGGAGGCGGGGCGGGTTGCGGGTTTGCTTTTTCCCGGGCGGGGCAGGTTGTAGGTTTAGCTAAACCCGCTCCATTGCCATCCCTAAATGGATCCAATGAAGCCCAGCTCGGTCAGGTCACGGGTCCTCTAAACCTTGGCGGGTTGGGTATTGGGGTTTGGCAATTTCTTATGGACCCGCCCCGTTGCCAATCCCAATTAAAGTTGATCTCATTTCCATGTAAGTTAGTTTTTACTTAAAAGTTTTAAATTATTTATACACTTTACTAAATTAAGATTGCTTCTCATATATTTGAAAATTATTCTTTTGCTGTGAGATATGTATGCATATATATATATATATATATATATATATAGGATTGGGTTCAAATGAAACCCACGTCAATATATGCGAATTTAGGGACCAATCCAGGCCGTAGATCTAATATGTGTGGACCAGAGTTTTTTCGATTTTTTAAATTCATTTAATTATATATATAGAAGGACAAGGGTGTTTATGTAAATTTACATAACCCTCTTAATCAATTTAAACCCCAACCCCCGTCTCTACCCCAAACCCTTCTCTCCCTCTCTCCCCCAAAATCGGCGCTCATCACTCTCTCCCCCAAAATCAACCGGCCGCTCATCCCTCTCTCCCCCAAAATCGGCCGCTTATCCCTCTCTACTGACTTGTCGACGGCAGCGGCCCCAATGAACTTGCGAGGGCGGAGGCGGCGTTTGACAGCGGCGGAGGCGAGGAAACGGCCGCGATGAAGCACACCCGCGGCGTTTTGGCAGCGGCGGTGGTCCTCGAATCGACTGGAGCCGGACGCCATTGCCCGATTGAAGCCGTCGCCATCGCCGATTGAAGCCCGGCGGGAAAACGTCAGCAATTCGGCGGCGGCGCTCAGGCATCTCTCTATCTCTCCGGGCTCGGGCGATTTTTTCTTCCCTGTTTTTCTGATCTCCAGAAATCGGCCGGTGCAGTGGACTCCTTCGGTCGCCGGCGAAAAGCGCTCGGCGACGGCAATTGGGCGGCGTAGGCGACAACGTGGAAGTGGAGGCTGGTTCACCGTGCGCCGTTGGTTGACGCGCCCCTTCTGAATCGGCGACGACGGATGTGACTTCGGGCTTATGGCAGCGATGTTTCAACATGTGGGGCCGCTGGGTTTCGGGTCGTGGCGGTTTGGGGGTTTGGATTTTTGGGTTTGCCGGATTGTGTACGACGGATGGTGATTGGGGTGGCGATGGTTCAATCAGGCGTCAAGTGGTTGGTGGTCTGTGGTGGCAGATTGAATGGGTGGCCGCGGCCATGGTTGGAGGTTGTCGTGGCTGGGCTTTACCAATTGAGGCCGGGCCGATTGACCGTGGCTGGACCGGACGGCGGCGGTGTTGAAACCGTCGGGCCGCTAGGGGTGGCGATCAGCTTTGATGGTGGTTCGGCGTTGGGTTTATGATGGTGCTGCCGTTGTTCGCCTGGTGGTAGGCAGGCTGTCGCCGTTGGGTTTTTGATGGTTGTTGATGGGTGATGGCGATGGTGTTTGACGGAGGTGGCTTTTGCGCAGGCGACGGCTGACCCTCCGCGGATGGCTGGACTGGTACTCGCCAATCGAAAAAAGCACTGATAATGTAGTAAAAAAGCGCTGTAATAATATTAAGAAAAGCTTTGCTACGTTATTATAAAAGAACTAAAATATAATAAAAATCCAAAATTCTTACTCGTAATTTAACAGTGTTTTTTTATACAGTAATGTAGTGCTAAAATTAATCACATGCGATGCTTTTTAATATTCAGGTTTTTAAATTTAATTACATTTATTTATAAAACGAAATTTGTGATGCTTTTTGTATACAGTCGTAGTGCTTTTTCTTTACCCATGTGCTTTCTAAAGAGCAATGCAGTGCTCTTTCGAATTGCTGATATATGTCAAAATACCCTTTTAATTAAATTAATTCAATATTTTACATAATTACCCTGCTGACGTATCATGTTCTCAACCATTAAAATTATCCAATCTAATGGTCAGGATTGGTCCTAGGTACGTATCATGTTCTCAACCATTAAAATTATCCAATCTAATGGTCAGGATTGGTCATAGGTTCACGTATATTGATAGGGTTTCATTTGAACCCAACCCTATATATATATATATATATATATATATATATATATATATATTTCAAATATCATCATTTCTTGAATTAATATAAATAAAGACTTTTATCATGTTTTGCCTTAATATTTTTTATTATAATAAAAATTATTCCCGGGATTGAAAACCATTTCAACAACAGGGCATAGATCATTTACAGTGAAATTAAGTACCACAGCCCTGATTGGATCTCATGCATTCGAATCATTCTAATGAAGACATGTATGTCTTCTTGAACTAAGTGACAGACAACCAATTCTATGGTTTGGAAAAAAATTGTAAAGATTAATATGGCAAAATCTTAACCACACACCATCTCCCAATTTCTTGAAAATTTTCATTTAACCATATCTTTTAGTTTTGCTGGCATTGTTGGTATTAAATCATTGTTTTCATTACGGTTTTGGATGCTATTCTCCAGGTGACCTGACTCCTGCTCAAACCTTGGATCTGATGTCCACAAAGGATTATATTATGGTTGATATAAGATCAGAGGAGGATAAAAACAAGGCTGGTATTCCTCGCCTTCCTCCCAGCGCTAAAAACAAATTGATATCCATTCCGTGAGTACAGTCCTGCTGAGACCCATTTTTTGTATTGCATAAATGTTGCTCACCTCTCAATGCTTCGCAAATGTGTTTTGGCATTAAATTAGTTACTGTGTTTTATCTCTGTCTTGGTATGAAAGCTAAGAATCTAGGTTGGCCTCACTCTCAAAATCATGACAAGAGATGGATTGTATCCTTTCAATTGTACTTGATTTCTCTCTCTCTCTCTCTCTCTCTCTTTTTCCTGTTTCCAGCTAAGAATGTTTTCTAAGATGTTTACAGCATGAATAAACTGGAGTTGTCCATGCATATATATGATCTGAACATGGACCAAACAAACAAAAAATAAATTATCCTCTTAGTTTGAATTCTCTTTGTTCTCTTTTGAATTGGGGTGGAGGGTAACTGGCACAATGTGTAGAAAGTAGGGAGTCACTCACATTACAAGAGGAAAGGGATGATCTCAAAAAGAGTTGAAAAGAGACTATTAAAAAAGACATGATACATTTAGTAATCAATGAAAATACGACACTCGACCGAAACCAATGGCAGGATATGAGGATATAGCCGAACCCATAATCCCCATCAATCCACAGTGGGATAAAGGAGTTTTTGTTTATTGTTGTAGGGTGTTGATCAACACTTGTTCTGGAAATTCACTGGCTTAAGCAATGGGGCAGATGCTTTAGAGAATTGGAAGTAATCGACAAAATTAAGATGGATCAACAAGCGGACATAAAATAATATTTGATTAGCTGAGCGCTGGCATTTAGTTCACATCCAAAACCACGATTGGTTCTTGAGGCATATATTAGACCTAACTATAAAGTTTTTGTACTTGTGTTAACTGTTTCAGTTTAGAAGAATTACCCAGCAAGCTCAGAAGTCTCGTCAGAAGTGTCAAGAACGTCAAAGCTGAATTGGTGGCACTGAAGATCTCTTATCTCAAGAAAATCAATAAAGGTTCCAACATCGTAATTTTGGACTCGTAAGTCCTCCACTCTCTTCCTTTTATACTTTGAGATTCGAGTGATTGATTTTGCTTATATAAGTATTTGATACTTAATGTATAACCCTTAATACTTCGAGATTCGAGTGATTGACTCGCAAGTCATCAATAAATTTCATAAGTTTTACTTTTATGTACTTCAATTTTGCTTATATTTGTATTTACCACAAATTCAGGTACTCAGATTCAGCTAAAATAGTAGCTAGAACCTTGACAAAACTTGGGTTCAAGAATTGCTGGATTGTGAGTGATGGCTTCTCGGGAAGCAAAGGCTGGCTGCAGAGCCGATTAGGAACAGATTCTTATAATTTATCTTTTGCTCAAGTTATATCACCGTCACAAGTTATTTCTGCCGCAGGTAGACGACTTGGTACAGTTAGCTCAACCAAGCTGCTTCCTGGCGGCTCTGATTAACGTTATAGTACTCTTGCAATCTTGTACCGTAATTTCAGTTACCTTCTTAGTTTGTTCTACTTGATTCCAACTTTACATTGTAATTCATTGTTTGGTGTTAGTAATATATTTGGTGGTCCTTGCCTCCCGATGACTGTGACAAATATTTGTGTCAAGCCAAATTGATAAGTCATAACCCGTCAAGCCATCTGATCCGTTAGTATAATATATTAATTTTTTGTATTATGATTTATTCGTTTTTTTATTCGAAAGTATTGGTTTTCATAAATTTCTTATCTTACTCGCTATTTTGATGTATTGGTTTTTGTACTATAATGTATTGACATTACTATAATTTATTGTTTTTAGAGTGTAATGTGTTGATTTTTATATTATGATATATTATTTTTTGTACTGTGATGTATTAGTTATAAAGTTCTTGTTTGTCGGATAATTCGTTAGTTTGCCCTGACGAGAGTGTGGCCCGTGATTATTGAATATTATTGTGTCTTGAATTGTTGATCAAACAGATGTTGTGAGTGTGGACCAGGGGTGTGAATGAGTTTAATGGTTTGGAATCTATAAATCTCAAGAACCATACATATGTTCAGAGAATACAAAGTTAAATCTCCAGTACCGAACTGTAGAGACCAAATCTCAATTTCAAAATGTAACAAACATTTGGGATGGTTTAGGATTGATATTCGGTTCAAACGAATGAGACGGTAAAGGATGGGTCAGGAAAAGATTCAAATATTGACAGGTGTGTGTATCTATATATATATATTATATCAAATACAAAAGTTAGATATGTTAATCAAAATATTTGCAAAAACAAGAAATGAAGAAACTCTAATAAAGTTAATTTATCATATGTTAATATGATGACAATCAATTTTTGGTAAGTAATTAATGTATAATAACTTTTGTTGAGTTCAACTCATATTTAATTATTCATTTAATATATTTATAAAGTATGCTAATATTTTTAATTTGATATTATTAGTTGATTAAAATTTAAACATATGTGAAAACTGTATTTTTGCAAGCAATATTTTTAGAAATTAATATATATATTAAAGAAGTCATTTAAGTAATAAATTTTTTATTAACAATTTTTGTCATGGTCAATGTTAATAGTTTATTTCATCATCAATATTAAATTTTGAGAAATTTTTTATTTAATACACTTTAGATGGAAAGTTAAATTCCATATAATCACTCAAGTGTTTTATCCTCATTTAGGTCAAATTGATCCATTAAATCATAAATTATTATTTAAAATGTCAATTATGTCCTTAGTATCTAATATATAATGGACTCTTCTAGTTATTTTCATTCGACACAACGCCAACTAAGCTTCACCATAACAACATATAAGGTATATATACACTAATATATAGTACTTACGAGGAGTTAAGTGGGGTATAAATATATTTTATTTTTTTCATAAATGGTGAATATATAAAAAGAAGGAAAAAAGGGTGTTGATCACAAGTTGATCCCCCAAAAGAAAGTAGTTGCATAGTAAGAAAAGAAAAAATGAGACGAAAAAAAAAAGAACAAAAACAGCGGCAAGTCGGCTACATAGCGGAAAAGAAATAAAGGAAAACAAGTAAACATCTACAAACTGACTACATAATGCTAAATGGGTCTTAACTAACTAATACGAGAGTACACTTGTCCATTAGCATTTTTAAACATGTTGAGACCAAAAAACTAAAATCAAAGAAACGATCAAGCTTTGATAGGCCATCCCCGACTCGATTATCCTCATGAAAAAATGCAAAACCCGAACCTCCATACAAGAGATAAGAAAAAGAGTCTGTCTCTCGACACAAAAAATCTTAGGCAGACTATCCAGAAAGACCCTGACTCAATCCAAGGCTTATGCCATCCAAAAATAAATGCACGTTCATCTCCATAACCAATATGAAGAGCTCATCCTCAAATGCATGACCCCAAGCCTCCTTAACCACAAAACAACCATTATAGGACCCCTAATATGTCCAAAAAACACCCGCCGAGACACAATCACATGGGGGCACCATTAGCGCTACCATCCGTATTTACCTTTATCCATACGATGATAGTGTTGGAATTTTATAAATAACAAACATATAAAATTCATATAACATATCCTAAACATGCGGAATAATTCTAGGATATAAACATCATGCTATTTAATCATCAAAGATTTATGAATTAACGGAATACCTGGATTCTTCATAGTCGTAATTCGTATGTAGAAATCAACTCCCGTAARARGAGACGGGACTCCTAATCCAAAAGCGAGCAAGAACACGAACACGGGTTCGAGTTGGTTTTATGATCTTCCTCACCTAAATCTCTTAAGGGGCCTTAGTTTTCTATCTTGATGGGGAGAGTAGAAAACAGTGTAKGATTTAGTATATTGGGGACCATAACCATGTAGTCTTTATATAGTTATCAATTGGGGTATCCCATAARCTCCTAAATTGATTCTATAAGGTATCTACTCATTACGTCCATATCAAATTCCAGTAGTCATAGGACTCTTTTCTTAATTAGACCACTTAATTAAGTCCAACAATAATATTAATATAATGGCAAATATAATTGTAATTAAAATATATGTTGCCCACTTTAATTGGAAATTAATAAATTTCCAATAGATAGGAGGAGACCAGATAAGAAGCGTGAGATTCACCGACGGCCGACTCCTATCTAGAACGCAAGTCTTCCGAAAGATGAAAAGATCACCAACTGTGTTATGCATATAACCCTTATCTGATGGTGTTGGTTCCAAATGAAACCCTGAACAAGTGTGATCGCACCCTCACCGAAGGCTCAACATTCTGAAAAGCAGTTCATTCTGTGTTGGGGAAATTGGATTTGGTAAAGTTATATATGGTAGCTTTGACCAAATATTCTAAATGTAGACGGGTCGTTAATTTTGTAAACGAACATCAAATTATTAATCTACGTTTCAAGTAGATTATTGTGGTATATTTACTTTCACAAATCCATTTTTGGGTGAGTGAAAAGTCAATGACCAAGGTTGGACATTTGGAAGGTAATGAGGGTGAGTAATTTCCTAAAGTAGATGTCATGAATTCAAGGTTTTTGGATTCGCCGAAGAAGAAGGGAAAGAGATTAGGGTTTGGAACGGTCGATTTAGATGCAATTGGAACAGAAACCGTGGCTTCTAAGTGTTTGACGGGTCGGATCGATTCTGGCGGGCCGACACGTATGGATTTGAGGGTTCCGAACGGGTCATGTGAAGTGAAGTAGCTGGGCCGCTGACTGTCTGTTTAATGGGCCAATTAAATTATTGTTGGGCCATTATTAATTTTAGGCCTTATGATATTTTGTAACCCTTGTCTTTAGCTTACAAGTGTCATGTTTTAATTGGTACTATTTCCTTAATGGGTGGATCAAGTTTAGATGCTTTTGGTCCCCCCCTCTTAGTATTTATGTATGTTTTCTACATGGAATGAAGATAAGAATTACATCTGAAAACTCATTTTATCCCTCAACATTCTTCTTCTCCCCTATTACTATACATTTCCCTCTGCAGAATTAATTACCTTGCTACAACCGAAAATTACGAGAAAAAATCCCAGAAAGTTATCAAAACATTATACATACTAAGCCCAGTCATTACAATTGGTAATCAGAGCCTGTTGATCCTTTTCCATGGGTGAAATTACCCGTTTCAAGGACCTGCAAGAAGCCAAGAAAAAATTAGATCAAATCCTCCAAACGGAAGCTGCAAAAAGAGAAGTAACAGAGATGAAAATACAAGAACAAATCAATGGCATCAATACAGATATGACAACCAAATTTGAGCACCTTTCCCAAACCCTAGCATCTATCCAACTGCAGCTGTTAAATCTGAATAAAGGCCCCAAACAGAATGAAGATGGGTCAATCCTAGGGGAACCAGGCTCAGGGTGGTCATCTTCTAAATCAAATCCCAGGCAACAATTCACAGGTAACAGGTTGACTCAGGACAACTCTCCCACCAACATCATCAGTCCACTACCCAAACTAGATTTCCCCAGATTAGATGGTTCCTACCCTAGGTCATGGATTATGAAGTGTCATGGATATTGCAAGCTTATACCTAATATCCCTGACCACCAAAAGGTAACCCTAGCCCCTATGCATTTTGAGGGTAAGGCAGCTCAATGGTACCAACAGTTTTCTATGAAGAAATTTGACCTCACTTGGTCCCAGTTTTTAGAGGTTATTTCAGCCAGATTTGAAGAGATAAAAGAGTCCAAGATCATTGTCGAGTTTAACAAGTTAAGGCAAACACATTCATATGCAGATTATGTGGAAAAATTTGAAGAGTTAAGAGCTTGTATGCTCTTATGCAATAATGGGACTTATTCAGAAGAATATTTTATTGCAAGTTTCATAAGTGGCTTGAGTGAAGAATTGCAAGCATTTATGCAGATGTTTGAACCCAAGTCCTTGCAGCAGGCCATTGAACTTGGGCAAAGGCAAATACACACCCTGGAAGCTCTAGCCAAGAAATTCAGATCACAACCCAAAACTAACATCCCTTTCATCTCTAAAAGGGGTGGCCCTATCAATATACCCAAACCACCCCAAAATACTACAAAACCTCAGTTTAAGCTGCTCACTGCCTCAGAAATGGCAGCCAGAAGAGAGAAAGGGCTCTGCTATAATTGTGATGAACCATTCACTAATGGACACAGGTGCAGGAATAGAATCTCATACATGGTAATGACTTCGGAGGAGGAATTACATTACATACAGGGGAGGGGTGAAGAGCAGGTGGACACTGAATCTATAGAGGAAATTCAAATGACCTTGAATTCAATATCTGGTGAAGGAGGGGTGACTACTATGAGGTTGAATGGTTCTGTGAATGGTGAGAGGATGCACATACTCATTGATACCGGTAGCACTTTGAGTTTCATACAGGAATCTACACCCATGAGACTGGGGTGTACCTTGGACAGGGCTAAACCTATTATGGTTAAGGTTGCAAATGGCCAAAGGATGATCAGCTCTTACAGAGTGGATGGTTTCAAGTGGAAGATGCAGGGACATTCTTTCTCTTTTTCACCAAGGGTTTTAGCAAATGAGGGTTGTGATTTAATATTAGGTTGTGATTGGTTGAAATCATGCACTCTTATTGAATTTGACTATGTTCATATGACCTTCACTGTCAACCTCAAAGGAAAAAGGGTCAAAATCCAAGCTATCACTAACCCCTCTTAATGCCAACCGATCTCAGGTCCTACCCTATATAAAATGGTGCACCAGGAGATACTTAATCAGATTGAGGAAATGTATTGGATCAAGATGAAACTAGAAGTTGAACATAATAGTGGAAAACTAGAAGACCTACTGCAGGAGTCTCAAGATGTGTTTGAAGAGCCTAAAGGGTTTCCACCTGTCAGGGGAATTGAACATCAGATTGTGTTGAGAGAGGGAAGTAACCCCAAGCACCAATACCCCTATAGGGTATCTCACAGCCAGAAGAATGAGATTGAAAAGATTGTGAAGGAACTACTAGAGTCTGGGGTCATTCAGAACAGTAATAGTCCTTTTGCCTCCCCAGTATTACTAGTCAAAAAGAAGGATGTTACATGGAGAATGTGTGTGGATTATAGATATCTCAACAACCTCACTATCAAGCATGATTACCCTATCCCAGTTATTGATGAGTTATTGGATAAGTTACAAGGTGCTATACAGTTTTCAAAGATTGATCTGAGGTCAGGGTATTTTCAGATTTTGATGAGGCCTGAGGACAGATACCTAACAGCTTTCAACACTCATAATGGGCAATATGGTTCCTAGTTATGCCTTTTGGGCTGTGTAATGCCCCAGCTACCTTCCAGGCATTAATGAACCAAGTTTTTCAGCCTATGTTGAGGAAATCAGTATTGATTTTCTTTGATGATATTCTCATCTACAGTAGGAACAAGGAGGATCATTATAGGGATTTAAGAGAAGTATTAGGCCTACTCAGGAAACATGCCCTTTTTGCAAAGAAGAGCAAATGTCAGTTTGGACAAGAGCAGATTGAATATTTAGGCCACGTAATTTCTAAAGAGGGGGTAGCAACTGACCCTAGCAAGATCACCAACATGGTAAACTAGCCTACACCTACCAACATCTAACAGCTCAGGGGATTTTTGGGTCTTACTGGTTATTACAGGAGGTTTATACAGGGTTATGGACTGATTAGTAAACCCTTGACCAATTTACTCAAGAAAGGAGGTTTTACTTGGTCCAAGGAGGCTGAAGTTGCTTTCAATCATCTTAAGGAGGCTATGGTTACAACACCTGTACTAGCCCTCCCAGATTTTTCAAAACCTTTCATCTTAGAAACAGATGCTAGTGGTAGTGGTTTGGGGGCAGTCCTGATGCAGGAAGGCAGGCCCATAACTTACATGAGTAAAGCTTTATGCATGAGAAATCAAGGGCTATCCATTTATGAGAATGAATTTATGGCTGTGTTGATGGCCACCCAAAAGTGGAGGCATTACCTACAGGGGTACAAATTCATCATCAAGACTGACCAACAAGCCCTCAAGCACTTGTTGGATCAGAGGATCAGGAACCCAATGCAATAGAAGTGGATCACCAAGTTGCTAGGGTTTAACTATGAGATACTATATAAAAAGGGTGTGGAGAACAAGGTGGTTGATGCCCTTTCCAGGCAGTACCACCATGAGGAGTTCAATTCAGCTATTTCAGTGGTCACTCCAACTTAGGTGCAACAAGTGGCAGACAATTATGAAGGGGATCCATTCTTCACCAAAGTTTTGTTAGCAAAGTCAATAGGCCCACAATCATACCCAGAATTTGCAGCTGAGTGTGGTATACTTAAATTCAAAGGGAGGATAGGAGTGGGACATAACACTAAACTCAGGGAAACCATACTTGCTAAAATGCATAACTCTGCCTATGGGGGGCACTCTGGTATACTAGGCACCTATAAGAGGGTTAGTAGGTTGTTTTATTGGCCTCAATTGAGGAAAGAAGTTGAATCATGGGTCAAGCAGTGTGATGTATGTGCTAGGAGCAAATCAGAAGGGGGTGCCTACCCTGGCCTACTACAACCTCTTCCCATACCTCATCAAGCCTGGACCCACATTTCTATGAACTTTGTAGAGGGGTTACCTAAATCCTTTGGGAAAGATGTGATCTTAGTGGTGGTGGACAGGTTCACCAAATATGGTCATTTCCTAGCTTTGTCTCATCCCTACACAGCTATAACTGTATCTAAGCTATTTCTGGACGTCATCTACAAACTAGCCACCAAATCAGATCATAACAATCAGTCCCCCCCTGAATGGTTGGGTATGAGCTGATCTACTTTCATATCCCAATTGTGGCGATTGAGATTCACATGTCCTTTCGGTTATCCCACTCTGACATGCATTAATTTCACAGATCCCACAAGATCCTCTCTTTGTAGAAGCCGCATTTTTGGGGAAGGCCTACGACGTTCCATATTCTACCTCAGAAATAACCACCCACAACGCGTCCTTTTGAGTACTATGCCCTGACAAGTCTTAAATGTACAAATCCCGCTAAATCTATATTTTCCTAAAAATTTCCCTTCAATGTATATCAATTTCCCTCTTCTCACCATTTATTCAATTCTAGCTTTCTGCACCTGCATATTTTCTCCAGAACACCTCGCTTTGCTCCTTTTTTGATCAGGTCTTTATTTCTCCTAAAAAAAAATCAGGTACTTTCTCGTCTTCCCGTAGATTTTAATTATGTCGGCTTCCATATCCTTTTCTCTCTCTTCTTCCGGGAATTCATCGTCCTCTATTAATCTATCTTTCTCGGCGACACCGCCGGCGGCAGTTAAGGGTGAACAACATCAGATTCTCCCCAGCCATGATCAAGATAATATAGTCTCTATCGTTAGCAACCAAACCCTCCGAGATATACGCGCCAAATTCCCTATTTCCGATGATTTCTCTTTCACCAACCCAGATTCTGGTGAAAGAGCGTCCCGACCTCCCCCTAACCATCTAACCTTCTTCATCGACCAGTTTCAGGCGGGTCTAAGTTTGCCCATCCATCCCTTAATCCTGGCGGTGTCACGGATGTACCAGATTCCAGTACATCAATTCAAACCCAATGCGTTTAGGATTATGGTAGGGTTTCATTTAGCAGCCTAATCTTCTGGGGTCACTCTGATAGCCGAACTCTTTTACTCTTTGTTCCAAGCCAAGAGCTCTTCCTCTGGTTTTTTCTATTTATCTGCCCGAGCTGACGTTTGCTTTCTGATTGGGATTCCTTTCTCCAATAAGGCCTGGAGGAAGAAATTCTTTTTTGTTCAATGTTCAGGCGACTGGGGCTTCTCTCTAATTCCTATTAACACTCTTCCACACCAGGCCCACCTATTCAAAGGAGACCGACCTCCTTACCTGTCAAAGAACATAGCCACCCTCAACCAAAGAACTTTTCACTTAACCTAACTCCTCAATGCTGACATCCTGAGTTTTATTAATACTCAGAAGGAGAACGGTCCTCTCCCTCCCGCAATCGGTATATTCAAGAGTTGATCATCTCTCTTCTTCTATGTTTTCCATATTCGAGTATTATTTAAGCCTGCTCTTCTTATCTTTATTTTTATTCATCCTTAATTAACTTCTTTTTCAGTCGAGAAGATGAGAGACAGGAAGGTCACAAGGAAGAAGAGGGCCGCCTTCGTCGGCCAAAAGATCCCTCTTGGCTAGCCCGCTAGGCCTTCTACGTCTCCTGCCTCCGAGGCATCCTTAAACCCAGGGGCGGCAGAGGTCCCAGCAAGGCTAGAGGGGCCTATTAGGTTGGAGGGAACGGCCCCTACAGAGCAGGTGGCTCATCCAGCCGTTGACCTGACCACTCCTTCTGACCTAGAGGATGAACAACCGTTGGTCCCGCGTAAGCGCGCTCGATCTGTCCAGGGAGCTACTGTGCCAAGGCCACCCATGAACATCCCCAACCAGAGCTTCTTTGCTAGCTTTTCTGTCTTGAACTGTCCCGGAAATGTGGCAGTTCAGTTTTTCATGGGGTAGTCCCCTTGTGTGGATCACCGCACCATGGACAAATGGCCTGATCACGAGCTCATCGAGTCTTACTGCCAGGACGAGGCTCAGGTAAGGATTTAATTATCTTGATCACTATTTTGTACCCTTTTCCCCTTTTCATCATATTAACTTTTTTCTCTATTAGGCCGCTGTGAAAAGGGCATCTCTCTTGGCCCCAGCTCGGGTTTCCATGATGAATGCCGACCTGTCCAAGAAGTATGAAGCCCTACAAGAGCGGGAGAAAAGTCTGGTTACTCGGGCAAAGGAGAGGAGTGCCGAGCTGCAGGACTCCCAGGCTAGACTAAAGGCGGGCGAGGATGAGCTGAAGGCTACACGAGTTGAGCTAGAAACTGTCCAGGTTGAGCTACAAGAGACTAAGTAATCTGAGTGGAAAAACCAAGATCTAGCTATGATCCGGGAGGAGGAGTTTAAAGAAATACTCCAGCGTGCGCGAGCTAAGGGAGAAACAGATGGCGAGGCCTGGGGGAGAACTGAGGGACGCATAGAGGGCCGGATCGAATTCCCAAGGTCAACGGCTTATTCAGTTGAATAGGGAGACAACTCGAAGGGCTTTCCTGGGTTCTATCAAACTGTACGACATTCTGGTCCCCGAGGTTGAGGTCTACTACCATCTTGGTCTGGATGCCCAAGCCAAGTGGTTTTCCGAGAACCCCTCAATTCCGTTCAACCACTCTGTTCCTCTAGAAACTCCACCAGAGCCTACCAGCTTCTCCTACATTGCCAAGGATGATCGAATTCAACAGCTCGGGGCTCTTGAGTTTTCTAACTACTTCCGTCAAGCCTTCTGCTCCTCCTCTTCAGCCTCTTCTCCCCCTCCCCCCTGAACAGTCATTGACGTTGGCCTTACCAACGTTTGCACTTCTCCTACATTTTCCAACTTGGGTGAGCTCCAGGGCAGTACCCAGTTTGAGAAAGACTTTGGAGAAGTTTCCAGGGTTGCGGATTCAGCTAGTGGAGAGAGCCCGATACTGCGGATTATGGGATTTAGGCGCCTTCTGCTCAGTATTGTTATTTGCTTTTATTTAAGTCATGGATCTGTATTACTGAAATATATATATATATATATATATATATATATATATATATATGTGTGTGTGTGTGTGTGTGTGTGTGTGTGTGTGTGTGTGTGTGTTTATTTATATTTGTCTATTTCCTTATTTTGTCTGTATATACTTAGGGTTTCCACGAATTCTGGAAACCCTAATATCTTCTGTGCTTATCTATTATCTATAAAATCTTCTTCTTTTCTACGTATTTTTCATTATGGCCTCTTCTCCCTTGCTTGAGGAAATTGATACTTTGAAGAGAATAAATCTTGCACTCTTTTATGAGAACTTTAAATTTTCTGATAAACTTTCTGTGCTTCGTGAAAAGTTTTCTCAAGTATCTCGACTTTTTGAGAGGAAGAGCAAAATAAAGAGTGGGTAGAGCTCTGCCAGATCAACCGACAACTCCAAGAGGAGAAGGTTGATCTTCTTGAGTCATTATGCCAACTGACTACCACCACCTGCGAGGCTCACTCTACCTCTGAATGAGCGTATAGGTATCGCCAACGCCTCCACGAGACTGAGCGTGAGCTGTGACGAGTTCGCCGGGTTTTGGCTTCTGATAAGAGGGCTTCTTCCTCTCACCTATGATGTTTTAATGTGATCTTATTTTATGTTTCATTTTGATGTATTTCTGTGTTCTTATCACTTTTCTGGGTATTTCCTTTTATTTCTTGTATTACGATCAAGCTTGCAAAATTTTGTTATGTATCTAAGTAAACTTTTTGCCTTAGATGCTCTTCATCTGTTTTTTTTTTTTTGCAATTTGAAGTCGGGTATGGATAGTCATCCGGCCGATAATCTGTTCAGCCACCCTTCTCTGCCGACCTGGAAATAAAACAGCTGAGCTCTGCGATACGACCAGTTAATATCTATACATCACGTACTGTTTGAGGATGGGGCATCTCCATATTAGCTCGTACCTTCTCAGGGTTTACTTCGACACCTCGCTCTAACACCATACACCCCAGAAATTTACTTGATCGTACGCTAAATTCAAACTTCTTTGGGTTAAGGCGCATGCCATATTGCCTCATTATGTGAAAAGCTTTCCGTATGTCCTCCACATGTGAGTTTGCATTTTTGCTCTTCACCAGCATATATCAACATAGACCTTCATGGTGGAGCCCAATATATCTCTAAACATCTTGTTCACCAACCTCTGTTTCGTCACCCCTGCATTCTTCAACCCAAATAGCATAGAGACAAAACAATATGTACCTGACGAGGTGACAAATCTCACCTTAGGCTGGTCTTCTTTCGCCAATGAAATCTGAGGGGGGGGGTGGGGGGGGTGGGGGGGGGGGGGGTATCCCTGTGACGCGTCCATCATGCTCAAAAGATCGTAGCCTGAGGTTGAATCAACCAGTTGGTCGATACGCGGTAAAGGATAATGATCCTTTGGGAAGGCCTTGTTTAACTCATGGAAATACACGATATTAGATAAATATTTTGGGAATTGGATCACTCGGATGTGACAAACCTTTAGTAGTTTTTCCACTTCTTCCTAGATTATTTTGTCTAGCTCTGCCCCCAAGTTTTGCCTTTTCTGTCGCACAGGTCACACATCAGAGTCAACATTTAAATGGTTTTGTGCGACCTCAGGAGACACTCCTTGGATTTTCCTGTCTTCGAAAGCAATGATATGCCAAAGCTCTCTTAGTAAAGTAATGAGCTCTTCCTTCACAGTTTCCATCATTTGAGTCCATATCCTGGTAGTGTATTCTTGCTTGCCTTCTTCTAATGAAATCTCCATGAGTTCTTCATGAGGGTGGATAGAATTCTCCTCCTCCCTCATCTTTGAACTGAGTTTCTCTTCCTGCACGTCACCCGTCCTTTCTCATTTTCTCTTGCCCATCCTCTTTCTTACAGTCATCTGATAGCATGACCGAGCGATCTGTTGTCTGATATTATTTTGCCTACCTTGTCTCCTACAAGATACTTTATGCTCATGTGGTAGGTGGAAGTAACCGCTTAGAATGTGTTAAGGGTAGGTCGCCCCAATATAACATTGTATGCCGAGTTCCCTTTGATGATCAAAAACTTCTGATCCTTCTCCACTCTTAGTTTGCCTTTTCCCCATGCCACTAAGAGTGCCAACTCGCCTTTAGTGATAACCTGTGCGCCATTGAAAGCATAAATTGGAGTTTTCATAGGCCATACCTTTGTCTTTAAGCTCATCTGGTCCAGGCACTATATGATGTTAATCGATCTTCCACTATCTGCAAACACCCATCCGACCTCATACCCTACTACCTCAGCTTCAGTCACAAGCACATCATTATGCTCAGCCAGCAAGCCGTATCGTTCGTCGGGACCGAATGAAATTATTGGTCCTAATGCCAGGGGTCGCCTGTTATTGGCGACGACCTCATATGGTCCAGGTCGGGCCACCTGGATAGTATATTTATTCTCCCCCTATTGTTCCCCGTGGCTCTTCCTCGTTCTGGATGCTTTTACCCCTCTTGTCATTGTTGTCCCCCAGCCTGCGTGGGTGGAGGTCCACCTGGAGGTGGTGGGGGCAGTCTCTGCCTTTGTTCTCGAGGTTCCTTATCCTTTTATATTAATTCTTTCAAGTGCCGCAATTTAATTAACCTTTCAATCTCCTCCTTTCAATACCTACATCGTTCAGTGGAATGGTCGTAGTTATTGTGGAACCTACAAAAGAATTTAGATATCAGGTTAGTAGGTATTGGGGTGTAGCCTTCCGGTCACTTGATATCATCAGGTACTTGGCGCTCCATAATTTTGAACAACCTTGCTTGTGGAAACGCTAAGGGTGTAAATTTCTCTTCTCTCCAAATCATTCCTCTACCTCATGTTGCCCATCTGCCATCTGCTCCAATGGTTGAGAGTGCACGACCAGTTCACCTTGGCCCTCTCCTAGGCTCCGAACTTCTGGAATTAACTCTCCCTGGTTTTGTAATCTCCTGTCCAATGTGTAACCTGTGTTCTTTTTCAGTCTCCTCTACATATATGTATTTTGTGCATATATCCCAAACCCCTTCATATATGTATGCAGATCCCTTAGCTAGAGACTTGCGCAAACCCTCCCTTCTCAATCCTTAGTGCAACGCTCCTGCCTTCATCTCATCTGTGGCCACAGGAACCTCCAAGGTAGCTCGGGTAAATAGGGTTATATAATTCTTCAAACTTTCTTGCGGACGCTGCACAATTGTAAAGAGAGAATGTGCATTTTTTTGTGTATCTTGGCGCTAGCAAAATGCTTCAAAAAGTAACTTTCATGACGTGGAAGCTGGTGATCCTTCCTGGTGTTATCTCATGGAACCAGTCTTGTGCTACCCCCCTCAACGTAGATAAAAAAGACCTGCATGCCATAGCATCCATATACTGCCTTAACATGGATTTGTTCTTAAAACTCTGCATGTGGCGGGTGGGGTCCGACGCTCCTCATAATAGAAATCTAACCCTTTATATCCTCTAGGTAATGCCGCTCCTAATATCTTTTTAGATAATTGATGCCCTTTCGACTCTTAACGTCCCGCTCCAGCGACTTGCCTTTATAGAGCTCGCACTGCCTCCTTCATATCTCTTAACGCGTGGGAAGCTAGTGTTGCCTCGTATTCGTATTCTTCGATATCTCACTGAGCCTGTGGTTTATAAGGCCTCTTCTGCGACCTACAACCCAAGAATTGAAGATCGTCATCAACGTCATCCTTGGACGACGATGAGTACTCGATAGTATATCACCCCCTTTTTGCACTCTGAATTAACTCAGGACTTGGCCTCCATGGTTCCCTTTCTATACTCCTCCGTTGGCCCGAGGTCAATGACGCTGGCCTATACTCCTCATCTTTCTCCCTGTCTTCATCCTCCTCGCTGTCACCTGCGCTTGCCAAGATCTCATCCAAATTCTCTAGTTGCTTGGAGATATCAATCCTATTAATCGGTCAATGAGTCCCTTATCGACGTCGAAAGTTCTCCCCTTTGGTAACTCCTTCCATTCTTTTGTTCCTATGTGAACAGTCTTTTTTTTAATTACCTCCAGAGTCTTTTTCTTACTTTCTTCTTCAAGTTTTTTCATCTTTTATTTCTCCAGCGAGGGTGGTGGTGTGGTTGTGATTGTTTGATTAATTGTTTGCCCTTGAGGTGTTGTTTGTTCCTCCTCGGTCTTTTTCCCTTTGTCTACTTCTTTCGTCTTACTTGACTCCCGGTCAAAATTCAAATTCTGAGGCGTAATAGTCCTTTCCTTCATATTTTGCTTGTTAAGATTCTCACATCTTTTGCTCAAGGACTCGATGTCCCTCTTTCCCACAGAAGGCGCCACTTAATGCGACCAAAAAGATTGGTTCACCGAGAACAGAGAGTATTGGACTTAAATATGTAATCAGCGACCTGATAGATCTCCAGAAAGCACTTGGCAACCTGATCGAATCTGCGAAATAAAACCTAAGCCATGCGGTGGATAGCCCCGGCGTAGGCACTCCGATGCTTAAGTTAGATATTGTTTGAGAGAGATGTGCCAGAGCTTAAAACGTAGGATAAAATCAACTTAGAGAAAAGAATGAGGTCTGAGTCCTCTTTATATAGATAAGAGAAGTGTTCCCAATCTAGGATTCTCTCATCTCCTATTAGAACTATAATTCCATAAATAGCGACCGATTTAGAAGTAGGATTCCTCATGCATGCTAAGTTTCTGTAGTTATAGAACTCTCACTAAATTACTATAATATCCATTGGCCAATAACCATGTTCATAACTTTAGTCCGTCGGGGCCCCATACCACAATTCATATTAACCCAATAGGGTCAAAAACCACATTAATGATAAAACTCAGCTCTCCATACTGAGCTACCACTCAGTATCGAGCTGCCATAATACCATTTATTTCAAGAGCTCGTCACTCTTGTACGAGGGACGTCGCCCGCAAAAATAATTCACCCACCTCATAGAAGGTTTGCACCTTCTAGAGGAGGAGGTCGCTTCTTAAATCCTTATAATACCTGCATATTTGCCGGCATGGATATTTGATGTCGTATCAGGTGGGATAGATTTGTGAGCTTCTCTCTTTAATTCACCATTGCCGAATAACTTTAGTAAGCTCAATATCAACCAATAAAGCTAAGATTTATTCATAAAACACAATCATCCAGCATTTAGTTTAATTTAATTAAAAGTGACCAATTACCTACCGACAAGTTTTACTCATGGGAAGTTTATCTCAACTTTCTTATAATGGTAGTACAGATATTATACTCTTCTTATATAGTTGTATATAAACTACACATACATTGTGCTATAAATAAAGTCGATTCTATCTTGTACTCTTTCATTTATCAATCTCTATCTTTCTAAATTTGATAACATCTATTATATTATATATTACTCCCTCCGGTTCATATTAATTATTGTTTTAGAACTTTTTACCCATTTTTTCCTCTTTATCCCTACTTTTTAAAAAACAAACAAAATACATTTATGGTAATAAGATAATTATTAGTAAAGAAGTAAGAGAGTTTAATTAGCAAAATTATTAATTGATTAAGGGTATATTAGTCAAATTTACATGTTAATTCTAGACATAAATCTAAAACGACATATAATAAAAAACAGAGGGAGTATTTAGGACTAAAAGAACACGTGTGAATTGAAATATTGTGAAGTACACTAATCGGGGAGAAAATATTCTTTTTAAGTCTGTTGACTAATCACCTATATAAAAAAGGCAATATACGGTATTTCCACTCAATATTGAACCTCTCCTATAATCTATATCGATATATATATATAAAGTCAAGTGTTTCTAAAAATATTTCTCAAAACCTTCCCATCCATTTTACTTACTATTTGTAGTATACATATTTATTATTTATATAATTATTTATGTAAATATTCTTTTGGAGATATTTCACTTACTATTTGTAGTATACATATTTATTATTTATATAATTATTTATGTAAATATTCTTTTGGAGATTATCATTTATATAAAGAAAACTTTAAATATATAGAAAAATTATGTATAATAATAAATACGATTTGAGAATAATAAAAATAATATAATTTGTTTTGAAGAAAATATAAAATATAATTTTTTTTATAAATATATAAATATATGTAAATAATTAGTTAATAAATTTGTAAACCCCAAAAAAACAAAAGTAAAACATAAATATTTTTTTAAATGCTTTAAATAAAACTGAAAATATTAATAAAATTATATATAAAATATAAGAACTTATAATTAAACTATAAATATTTATTTAATAAATATGAAAAAAAACTGAAAATTCAACAATCAAATTAAATTAAAGAAAAAATTCATAAAATAAGTTAAAATAACTAAAAAAAAACTCATAATTAGATTCTATAAAATTATTATATAAAAAAATCGATAAAAATATAAAATATAATAAAAAATAATAGTATCAACAACAAAAATATTGTGTGTGTGTGTATGTGTATAAAATCTGAAAAACAAAATACAAATAAAAAATATATAATATATAAATAAATCTAAATAATTAGTTTATAAATCCGCAACCGAAAAAGTAAATCAAATATAAATATGTCAAATGATATCAAATTAATTTATTTTTATTATAAATAATATATAACAAATTATAATTAAATTACAAATATTTATTTAAGAAATACAAAAAAATAGGAAATAAACCAAAAAGCTGCTAATATTATAAAAATAAATATGAATTCATAGCTACAAAAAGATTACAATAAATTATAAAAAATTATTAACTAAATATAAAACTAAAAAAATAAAAAAATAACAAGAAAAATAATACAATATATACAAAATTGGGAGAAAAAAAATGAATGACAAAAATATAAAAATTTATAATTTGATTTTAAAAAATTATTTAATAGTTTTGTTACCAAAAAAGAAAATAGTATGAGTACAACTAGAAAATTAATGCAAGGAAAATAAAAATAATTTATAATCGGTAACAAGAACTTGTCTTTTCTTCCATAATTTTATTTGTTGATCAGACCAAGTGTTACGAGGATAAACCAAATAGCGTCATAACTTTTAATTTTCTATATGTGACTCGAGTAAAACTCGGATGACCCAAACTTTGACCCTAAACGTATCACAAACTTGACAATGACACTTTTTTTTTCCTTTTTTTTTGTTTTCCTAAAAAAAACTATATTATGAACATAAGTGAAAGGTAAATAACTTTATACAATTATTTGATTAAAATTTGAAATCAAAATTATATGTGGTCATAATAAAAAATAATTATATAATTGCATAATATAAATAATTCAATACGTTATTTTAAAATTTTTAACTAAATAATTATTTATGAACTTTTGTATATTAATAATTTGTGACGAATTACTATGACTTTAAGTATTTAACGTTAGAATTTCACACATAATGATTTATTACTCTTGGTTATTACTTTCGTATAAACTGAAATATATATATAACTTTTTATTTATTATCGGGTTCATCAACTGACTCAATGACTTGGTGGTTAATTACTCTGTTGCTATCTCGAGTCAATTATCGGGCTGATTTAAGAAAAATAACTATAGTAAAATAGAATACAAAGGCCCTTAATTAAGATTTTAATACGGTGCCTCATTTATTTGGTATTTCTTTTTTTATTTTCGTATTATTTTGTATATTTTTACAATATTTATATATATATATTTATTTTCTAGGTTTAGGAGATAATTTTTTATAATATAATATTAATTAAGTATATTACTTTCTGTTTTAAAATATTTTAAGATTGATTTTATTATATTTTATAACTTCTTCGTCTTTGTTATTGTTTTATAATCGACTTTCAATAGATAAAAAACTATTTAAAATTAACTTTATATATTTATTTAATTTACTTTATCACTATCGCCAATTCATTCTTTCAATATCTTTAAAATAAATATTTAGAAATTAATGATTATTTTATTATATTTTAATCTGATTTTAAAATAATTTTATATTTATATCATTATATTATATTATAATATTTATATTTATATTTTATTTCATTTTAGATTTTTTAACAACCATTTATAATTAAAACATATATATTATATTTATTTAACTAATTCATATTTTTCTGATTATTTTACTATTTATAGCATTTCAAGTGTGTTTTGTTCCTTTTATGATTTAGTAACTGATTATTCAGAATTTAAATTATTTTTAATTTATTCTATAGAATTATTGTGAAGGAAGATTTATTTTATATTATTTAAACTATTACTATCTTCATATTTTCTTCGACATTATTTGATAGGTATTTGTATATAAAATATATTTCTTATATATATTTAACATATTTCATATTCTTTTATGATTTATTTTATAATTTATAACATTTCTTTGTTTTTTTTATTATTAAATAATTATTTAGAATTCATAATATTTTTATCCAATTTTAAATTAGTTTAGGATTTATTTTATATTATTTATAATATATATAATTTTTGTGACTTTTTTTATTTTAACTTAATTAATATATATTTATAATATAAATACAATTTTTTGTACTTATTTAGTTAATTATATCTCTTCACCAAGCATTGTGATTTGGTTAAAAAGATCACAAAACCTAGCGTAGTATATCTCGATGTTCTCCTCATCCTTCATCCTTATCTCATTNTATATATATATATATTTAATTTATATTACAAGTATTATATTTTTATTGGTTAAAAGTTTATTTAATAATTGCATAATTATGTTGATATAAACTATATCTAAAATAAAAAGTACAACAAAGTACGACTAAAGTACAACTAGATTATTCAGTTGTACTCAAATAGATTGATGTGATTGAATTATGACATAATCCAATTATAAACTTTCGTGTACATGTTGACAAACAAGTACAACGCATACCGATAATTAGAAAAATCTAAGTTTATTATAAGATCTTCACTTTGTCTTTGACTCAAAGATTTGTAATTAAAAGTGACTAATATGATTGTTTCTCGACTAACTAAATGGGAGAGCTTGAAACTATTGTCATGTGAGTTAAACTATAATTTGACGTATAATATAAGTAAGCAAAAAGTTGTTTCATAATATATAAATGTGGAGTTATTTAACTTTAATTTGTTTTAGGGCGCGAATATAGGCACCCCATCTATTCATGAGTTCACCCCAATAATCAACAAAAATATCAAAATTACCCCCCTACACACACAAACTACTACACCCCAAACACATAATCTTTTCTAACCTTTCACCACCACTCCAACTATGCCATTATCATCGCCCTTCACACCGTCGCCGCCACCGCTGAACAGGAAGAAGAAAATACGTGATGGGTGGTGAAAGATAAGTGATGGATCTGTGCGACAAAGGGTAATAAACCAATGCAAAATATTGGTGTTCGTCTCTGATTTCTCGAGCATATGTCATGTGTTTGAACTTTTTGATCGAACAATACAACGTTGTGAAAAAAAATTGAAACAAGCCTTAAAGGGGGAGTTCAGATCAAATTTTCGAACATGTGTCTTGTGTACGAATCAGTTTTTCACATTTGTAGTTTGTGTTCGAATCGATTTTTTAAACATATATTTTGTGTTCGAAAGTTTGGTTCAAACGACTTTTTCAAGGCATTTTTTTCTTTTTCTTTCTTCAATGGCACGGCGCGGCAGAGTATTTCTGTGTGCATGTTTTATTTATGTTCTTCAGTGGTGGCAGTGATGGGCGACGGCTGGAGTGGTGGTGGAGAGTTGAAGGAGATGATGTATTTGGGGGTGTAGGGTTTAAGGATAATATTGATATTTTTGTGATAACATTTTTGGTGGGGTGAACTAATAAATAAAATGAGGTCCGTATATCCACGCCCTTTGTTTAAATTTGCTCGTGTTGATTAAATCATGACTTGAGTATTTTAAATTATTATATTATATTTATAAATTAATAATATTACAGTTATATCGAATGAATTTACACTATCCATTTCAATTCGCTATGTGAATCGCACGGGTTAAGCACTAATTTTATATAAAGTACATGAATATTGTGCTACCAATTCTATCATGGATTCTATGTTTTATCCTTCCATTTCTAACTTTCTAAATAGTATATCTATTATTTGGTATTTTATTTAGAAATTTCTAAATAGTATATCTATTATTTGGTATTTTATTTAGGTTTAAATGAAGACGTGTGAAAGAAACATTTCATGTGATACACTAACTGGTGAAAATACTTTTATTTAGAAGAGATTCGTGTTTATCAATTACAACTCGCAAAACCATTATCACTCTACTGAATCATTATTTTCCATCAATTATGATTGCATAGTATATATGGGATACACATTTATATACAGAGTCACCCCACGTTATGTATGCAGAATTTCGATTCTCTCATATAAAAATTCATGTCTGAAAAAAAATATGCTTAATCTCCATCCTTGATCCTGCAAGGGAAACATGGAAAATTCAAGGGCGTCGCACTTGCATGCAAAGCAATCCTAATGAATAGTTCATCATTGATGTTTGAGGATGAACATGTATAATTCTCTATTTCGCATCCAATTACGATGGATTAATCTTTGTGTATATTCACCATTAATGTTTTGTTAAATATCCTAAATATTGTGAAATTGTGCAGTGATGCGACCAAAAATTTTGGTGTCTCGAAAATAGAAAGTGCTAACATTGAATATATATTCAGCGATCTGATGATCAGCCTACAGAGAGCTCCTAGCAACCTGACTAATCCCTCCTGCAAAATAAGACCCAAGCTAAGGCGGTTGATGGCCCCGACATAGGCCCTCCGATACTTATGTTATAAAGCGTTCGAGTGAGATGTGAGAGATAAAACGTAGGATGTAAAAATCAACTTAAAGAGAAAAGAATGAGGCCTGAGTCCTCTTTAAATACATGAGAGATGTTTTCTTAATCTAGGGTTCCCATCTCCTATTAGAACTATAATTTCATAAATGGCGACCGACTTAAAATTAGGATTTCTCCTGTATGCTAAATTCCATAGATCTGAGAACTCTCGCTAAATTATCGAAGTAGCCATGGACTAATAACAATGTTCATAATTGTAGTCCGTCGGGACCCCATAAAATAATTGCTAGCAACCCAACAGGGCCCAAAAATCATGAAGTTGAGCTCTCAACACCGAGCTACCACTTGGTGCCGAGATGGTATAATAACACTTTCCTCATAAGAGCTCTCCACTCTCATACGAGAGGTCGCCGCCCCCATAAATAACTCGCCCACCTCTAAAAAGGATTGCACCTTTTAGAAGATGAGATCGCTTACTAAACTTGCATAATTACCTTGCATGCTTGCCGACGTGAATATTTGGTATTGTATCAGCTAGTCCCCCACATTCTGATTGGTTGAGGTAGGAAACCGATTAGAATGTAATCATGATTTAGCCCCAAAAGTCATTTCGGCATGCCTCTTGATAAAAGCGCAAAACCACCAGCCATCGCTTCGCTTTAAAGAACATTAATTGCGCTTCTACAAAATATCGGACACGCGTCAGCAGCTCATTACCTCGTAAGTATTTTAATCCCGTGGGCCAAAAATAAAAGGCCCACAATAAAACCTACAAACTTTCCCGCCTATCAAAAATCCTTCCTATCACTAGTGCAGAAAATTTATTCTAGAACAGTCAATCTAGAACGCCTCAAAAAAAGACGTTCTAGAATATAAGCCGGTGGCATTTTCGTAATAAAAGTGTCATATACCAGAACGCCTTTTTTAACGACGTTCTGGTATATCAATATACCAGAACGTCGTTAAAAAAGGTGTTCTGGTATATCAATATACCAGAACGCCGTTAAAAAAGTGTTCTAGTATATTGATATACCAGAAAGCCGTTACAAACGGCGTTCTGGTATATTGACATACCAAAACGCCGTTAAAAAAGGCGTTCTGGTATTCTAGTATATCATATTATTTAGAACGTCTTTTAAAGAGACGTTCTAGTATATCATATTATTTATTCTTGAATATAATAATAATATTTTTTTACTTTCGTCTTGAATATAATATTTTTTTTAGGAACTTGAATCAAAACCTGTTTGCCCTATCTCCCATTCTCTCCTCTCATCTAAATCTATCTCCCTTCGAATCCTCCAAGGCGGCGGACCCGACGACTGGGAATCAGCGGCGGCGTGCAGGCGCAGCTCTGCCAGGCTCCGCTCCGTCAGGCTCCGATAACCCACGCAGCTCCAACAATCAATACGCCAGATCTCCTCCTCATCCAACAGCGCTGACGAAAGCTCGCACACCAGCGCCAGCACCGCCGTCCACCAGAACTGCCACCATCCTCCCTCACCTTCCGCAGCCCCAAATTCCGACGACAACCCAGATTCCACTTAGGGTTTACTTCTTTTCCCTGTTTTAGTCTATTTCTCCGAGGTACGCAATTTCTCCCTGCTCTTCGATTTGTATGTTATATTAAGGTTAGGGTTTGTAACTTTTGTAGCGTGAAAATTGGGGTTTTATAATTAATTGAAATGAAAGGCAATAAAATTAAATTCCCAATATATAAAATACATCAACAACTCGAATCTCAAAAGCCCATCCCCTTCCCCAGACTGATTGGGGAGATGTTCAATTTGTTAGTTCATTGAATTATATTCCTTTTCTTTTACAGCTTGAAAATTCCCACTTTAATGAATCCTCTGTTTTCGAATTTCAGCACTTTCCAGCTTTTGTCCTCCAGCTGTATATATAAAAGGGCTGAAGATCAACGAGTTCGTGCCGCGATCAGTTGATTCTTCAAGAGCTTGTGAGTTTTCTCTCGTCTGCAAGTTAATTTTGCTAGATGTTTTGATTATTTATAATTCATTTTTTGGCATTGTGATTTTTTGCATTTCCATTTGCTTCGGCACTGCTTGAAGTGTTCTTCGATTTTCAGCGTCTAAGCATTGCTGATTCAGCTTTAATTAACTTTAACAACATATATATGTATATATATATATATATATATATATATATGCACGCGCGGGTGTGTGTATCCAAATGCAGATATGGTTAAGAAATATATTTTTTCGATTGCTTGAATATGGTAAAACTGTTGAATGGGCTTTATGGTTATGGCAGGGACGATATGGACAGCAGTAGCGCATGTGATAACAGGAGTAATTGAGGTAGGTGTATTATCTCTAGCATGGAGTACGACCCAGTTAGGGTGGGTTGCAGGCCCATTAGTTATAGTAATCTTTGCGGCCATCACTCAGGTTTCCACTCTACTTGTGTGTTACTTCTATAAGTCGTCGGATCCGGTACATGGCCCGACCCGGAACACGTCCTTCATTGAGGTTGTCAAGTTTTACTTAGGTAGGTTTGTCTTCCATTTCTATGGTGTTTTTTAGATTCTTATTTATTGCTCTCTATCTGTGTTTGTGTTTTTTATAATTTGTTACTTCTATATTTCGTTTACATAAATCAAGATAATCATTGAATATGTATAAATATTGATACAAAACAAACATATTCTGTTTTAATAGAAAGTTGAGATTTGACTAATTAGGCTTCCAAATCAAGATAAAGTTAACAAATTTTATTTTCAAAAGTGACGGCGAGAACGAAAAAGAGGGAGTATATTTTGTTTGGTGTTTGGAGTTGGCATGCATGAAGCTTGAAAAAAAACTAAACAAGAATAAGTTGTCTCCACAGTTGTCCTCTCTTTTGTTCATGACAATTCGGTGATGAACTTTTATGTGTGTATTTTTTTTTCCATCGAACAGGTGTTATTAGGAAGACAAGAACAGTCATGGAATGCTTACATCGCTTCTGCAGAGAGTGCATTGACAAATCTATGCACCTTGGGTACTTTTTCTTATGCTTCTAAATAATAATCTATCCAGATGCTATTGAAGGTTTTTTTTTTTGGTATTTACTTCTAATATTGATGATCTCTATGCAGGAACAACGAATGTCCTGGTTGCCGCACCCATTGTGCTAAAGGCTTCAGACTTTTTTTTTTGCTACTCTTCATGGGCCAATATAAAATTTCCTTTTCTTCATCTCAAACCGTCCCGATTTTTAGGAACTGGCTTTCCATGAAGAGGAGAAAGCTCGCAATAAGCAGGTAACCGATCACAATCACGACTTTAGTCTTGAACTTAAACCATATTCTGTTTGTTTCAATATGGAATAGTTTGCGATTCACAATGCTTTATTTTCCGTTTTGCAACAGATCCAAGCTTCGGTTGCTCAGACCTCTTGTAGACAAGCAGAGGCTCTAGGAAAGAAACGAGCATCAACCAGAGCTACATCATCGATGTATCTTAGGAGACAGGGCACCTATCGAAATATGAGAACTCGAAAAAACCATCGTGTCGTCGATCACCATGGATCATATGAACAGGAAGGAGCTAACAAGCATGATGGTAGCAGGGACTCATCTTCGAGCGATGAGCACTCTGTTGATGTAAAACCAAAAAGGTACAAGAAATGGGCTCGGGTTTCGCAGCAATCATTGGGAGCCAATGCAGATGAAGGAGGTGGCGATGGTAATGATTCAGATGGGAATAGAGAATTACTTGTTTCATCGACTCGTACGAACTTTCTTGGCTGGGGAAGAGGTGGCTTGTGCATTAGCCTTCGCAATGGTGGGCCCAATTGTGCCAATAGCAGGCTTTCCAGAAATAATAGGCTCTCGAAGCTTATAAATTATCTCCAATGTTCACATGAGAATGATGAGGTGGTAATACTTTATATTTTTTTTGCTGTGGTGATCTTGGAAACTATTTGTCTGAAACCACCTCTAAGACTTAGCTTAATTGCCAAAAAAAGAAAATAACAGTTATCTTTCAACATTACAAACAAAACTTTTTTGTCTTACAAAAGTGTACCCTCAAGAGGGGTTATTTGTAAGGTAAATACAAACCTCAAGGGGTTATTTGCAACTTCAAATGATAAATTATATATTTTTTTAATTAGACTGCCTCAGTCAGGGATAGTTTTGTAATTTGCTCTAATTAATTGTCGATTGCTGAATGAATGTCACCATTGCACTAGTAGAAAAAAACCATCAGGGGGTATATCTCATCAATTTTGTAGGCCTTGTTTTCTCACCTAGTAAACTCAACAGGTTAAGAGCATGCTTGATATGTGAAGATGAAAACAACGACAATCGATTCAATCTAAAAAGATGAAGACAGTGAATCTGACAGTGATATAATGTTTCTACTCCTCTAGTCTCTGAAAACACAAATTTTTTATATGATTCTTGTTTTAAATCATATTTCTACTCTCTACTTCAGATGAGCAATTCGGATGATGACCAATACGTTGCAGTGCTGAGAGGTATATTCTTCTACAATCTTTGTAGCTTTCTTTTCTTTTTTTAGTTTTTTTTTTCTTGCTATATGATCAGACTTCTAGCATCTTGTGTAAAAGATAAGCAGAAACTTCAAGAAGAGAATAGAGCAGTTGATGAAGGTACCATATAAATCACATGAAGAGAATGGAGCAGTTGATGGACGATGAAATTAATGATGTACGTAGATGTTGGGCGGAGTGTTTATCAGAGGTTATTGCTTGATCACAAACAAACTATTTGTGGATAACTTGAATGGTAGTAAAATAGGTACTCGTCTTTTTGATGAACGTGTATTTGGCGAATTGTGTATTATTGGTGATTTCTACTTTAATATTTGGTGATCGTGTATTTGGTGACTTATGTTGTTCGTATTGATATATTTTGGTGTGTATGTATTATTGTGATTAATGGATGATTTTTAGATTATATGAATGATTGGTGTTTTGTGAGAAAATTTCAATTTAGGGATGAATAGATCTGGAAAAAAAAATGAAAAAAAACTGGGAATTAAAAAACTGTCAAATCTAGAACGACCTTCCCAAAGATGTTCCGGAAAATGTATATTCTATAACGACTTTTTGAAAAAGACGTTCTGGGAAATGTACATTCCAGAACGGTTACAAAAAAGACGTTCTAGTAAATGTATATTCCAGAACATCTTTCCGAAGCTGACGATCTGGAATATACATTTTCCAGAACGCCATTTCGATAAGGACGTTCTGGAATAAACAATTTTTAGAAGGTCTCCTTTTAAAAGACGATCTGGAAAATGTATATTTTAGAACGTCTCTTTCGAAAATACGTTCTGGAAAATGTATATTCTAGATCGCTTTCCAATTTGACGTTTTGGAAAATATATATTCTAGAACGTCTTTTTCTTAATGGCGTTCTGGAAAATGTATATTCTAGAACGTCATTTCCGAAATGACGTTCTAGAATATACATTTTCCAGATCGTCATTTTGGGAAAGACGTTGTGGAATATACATTTTCTAGAACGTCTTTTTTGTAACCGATCAGGAATGTTATTTTATAGAACATATTAACCGGGAAAATTATTTTCTAGAACGTGTAAATTATTAATCTAGAACGTCTCAAATAACTGTTCTAGAATATTGGATATTCTAGAACGCCTCAAAAAGCTGATCTGGAAAATCTGATATTCTAGAACAGCTCTAGTCAGAACGCCTGGGCAGGACATTCTAGAATATCTGAAACAGGGCGTTTTAGAAAACTGTTTCCGCACTAGTGTATCTTTTCAGCTTTTTGTGTCGCTCCCTATACACGGCACCCCTTCACCTTCAACATACACATTTACACAAAATCAAAGCACAAATCTACGCTATTTTCTCCTGTAAAAATACCTTTAGATTTCTACACAACTCGCAAGCACGATCAACTGCACCAGATCCATCAATCTCGATGATGAGTAAGTCCCCCTAATCGATTGTCTCAATTGCTTCATTTCCTTGTATTTTCTGGCTGAGTGTTATTTGATTTGATTTTCTTTAATTTTTTTTTCAATGAACATTGCTCCACTTACCTCCGATTCTCAATACCTAATTCCTGAATCCTAGATGAACCATCTGATACCGAATCAGTAGAAATTCCTCTCAAACGTAGGAATAGAAAGAGCATACCTGCACCCCGACCCGGTCTGACTGACGAACCTAAAGGGGATATCCCTTGGAACAAACTTGAGGCTCAAACCAGAGACTTAACTGAAAACATCCCAGAAGGAATCCCTCTAACACAACCAGAAATGCCTTCGACTCATCAACCCAATTTTTTCTTCACCAACCCTATAACCGTAGTACCATCGCCGACCTGCCTTCTCTCCCGCGAGCTACCAGAATAGTTGCGGACAACCACTGGGTGCTACCTGATCGAGACAATCTGGAAGAGTTCGAAAAGAACCTCAACCTTCCTGAGACTGCAAAACCAGTCTATCCTGAAGCCGGACAGACTGACCCAAACCATCCTCCTCCCAATCATATCACACTTTTTGATGAACTTCTAGGAGCAGGATTCAAATTTCCCCCACATTGGTTTCTAGTCGCCATATCGAATAAGTACAGAGTCACCCTTTAACAAATGACCCCTAATTCCACAAGACTCTTAAATGGGTACATAATTTTGTGTACATATCGTAATGTACAGCCCGACCCAGGTTTCTTCAATTTTTACTTTCAGCTGAAGCACCAAAAAGGTTCTTTCTATCTTTCTTCAAGCCAAAAAATGCACTTTTTAGTGAACCCATCATCCAAAGTGCACGAATGGCGAAGTAAATACTTATTTATCCATAATAGAAAAACCTGGCCATTTCTCACCGAATGGAAAAATTCAACTCCTGAGCAAGACACATCACCCACTCTTAAAAATAGTCTGCCCTTTATCAATAGTATTTCGACCTGCTCTCGGAATGAAGAAAATGCCCCCTTAATGTGATGAGACTCACAGAGTGGGAGAGGGTCTATTCCTTCGTAGGGCTTAGCCAGCAACCTCTGGAAAAGACGAGATCTAAATTCGGTAAGTTTTTATAATATTCAAATCCATTTAACTACGACCTTATATCACAACAGGTACTAACCCATCTTTTTTTTTTATTGTAGAAAAATTATTGCTAGGTGAAAATCTTCAAGCTCAGAGGGAGGAGTCACCATCCAACATGATCCAAGCCCTGCAGTGACGTCGGTGACCCGCACTCTTATAATCGATGTCGAAAAGGAGGTAGAGCTCATCTTAGCCACAAGAAATGATCAAGAGTAGCCAGCTGATTCTGAAGATCGGGCGCTACTGCAGACTATGATGGCAAAAGGAAAAGGGAAGAGGGTAGCTCACAAACAGACTCCCACACAACGCACACCTCCAGCCCCTAAATGCCGTCACACTCAAAATACTTCTACTTTGAGTCCCCCAGATCTAGAAAAAGGTGTCACTCAGTGCCAGGATGCCGACCAGATCCGATCACTACTCAAGACGCAGATGTGGACCCAGGTGCTTTATTTACTTCGATATTATCATACTTTATGTTGTAATTCTTGCATTTCGCCTTATTACCTATATTTTTTCCAAAATATTTGGAACCTTGGATGACCTCTCTATCGAACCACATACAATCAGCGACCTCTGAGGGCGAGTTGAAGAAAGCGTACGATGAGCTGGCAGTGCAAGCAGAAAAGAAAACACAACAACTTTCCTTAACACAAGGAGAGTTGCGTCGAAAACTGGTAGCTCAGGAATAGGAGATAAACGTCTCCAACAGTTAGTTGGAAACATAAGGGATGAGGCCGCTCGATTGAGGGATCGTTCAATGGAATTAGAAGGTCTTATGCATGAAAAGGAGAGACAATCGAAATAGATAGGTCGCATAGCTCGGGAGCAGAGAATTGCTGAAGGAAAAGCCGAGGGGTTGGCCGAGGGTCGCCATACGTTCTTGAAGAGTGCAGTGGGCAAGAAACTAACAGAAGCATATAGGATCGAGCTGATGAAGACGTACCAGAACACAACACATTTTCTGGGAAGGTAGGGAGAGGAGCCCAAGAGTGGTTGGAATTTGTTGTGGAACAAAATAAGACCCGACTTGCCATAGCTAAAATCAAGTTCGATTCAGATATGAAAGTCATTGACGCTGTTCCTCATGCTTTCTCTTTTTGCCGAGGTGAACATAATCAGCCTGTGGAAGTAAAATTGTGGGTCACCTGCAAGGGCAACGTGATCCAATAAGATGGGCTCACCGCTGAGCTAAAGGCCCCTGTAGATGAGTTTGTTCCTGATTGCACTCCTTCTTAAACTCCGAGCTTTCCTCGTAACACAATACTTGTCTCATGATTGATTTTGAAGCGTCATATATGAATTTCATTATGATAACATAAAACCTTCCATAAGATGGTTATACGAAAACATCCCGGGATTATAAGCACAAGCGCCCTTAATCACAAACAATAGTGAAATCTGCGAATATCAGGTCGCCCAAAATATAACAAAAGTAAACGAGAGGCAACTAAGATTCAACTTAGTTCCCCTAGTTAATGTAACCAAATAAATACAACTAGGTTGATTGCCATTAGAACTTTAAGCTCGCCAAATACCTGCAAGGTGTAAAAAAACTATTTTCCCGATAAATTGTAAAAAAGCAACCAGCGAAAACTGAATGCTTAGAGCTCGTGAAAAGCATGTAAAACATACTTAAAAACCAAAATAAAATATGTAAATCAAACATGACTCCCTTCAAAACACCCCGGAATATGTAACCCAAACATACCCCAAGATATGCGAAAACATGTAAATTAAACCTGTTTTTCGCAAAATCAGAAAAATAGGCCATATAAATTAAACGTATTCAAAAAGCGGAAAGAGAACATGTAAATCAAACAATTTCCCTTCCTATCATTCTAGAACATGTAAGTCAAATATACTTCAGGATATGCAAAAACATGTAAATGAGTACGCGTTCATCATCAAGATTCCGCATTCACAATGCATTCATCACCACAATTACACGTTCACAATGCGTTCATCACCAAGAATTACAAAAAAGGTACACATTCATTTCCAAAAGGCGTTCATAATGCGTTTGATCGAAGATTTCTTAACACTCTAGTTTTAGAAATCGTCTGCGCAATAGTACCGAGTCGATTGTAGAACGGTGAGTTATTTTCGAGTCGTGTCTCTCGAAGATAGATATTATCGGCAATCGATGTTTTTACTTAATCTCTTATTAATCTTGATTACACTAATCTATTTTAAGAAAGCATTAAGTCATTTGATTTGGTTTGAGTTCTTAATGCTAATACTTGAATTGAAATGAAAAATTGAAAATACTAATTAAATCAAAGGCTAATGAATGTTGAATTTTGCTTGAAAGTAAATAAATTTTAATAAAATTAATTAAACCTAATTAGCAACCTTAAATAAATTAAAACTTCTAAACTAAGAAAAGCTTGTAAATTTTAAAAGATGAAATGGAGGGAAAATAGAAGCTTGAAACTTAAAGGAGTCAAAGAGCATTAAATGTGAAGAAGTCTAATTGATTAAAGAAGAAAGCCCCTTATGTCTTTCAAAGACCAAATGTTTTTTTGGACATAAGTGATAAAAAGCTTCAAAGTACATGCTTCAATGGAGTTATGCAAGAAGTTTAAAAAGCTAAAACATTAAGTTGAGAGCTTGGAATACAATGAAAAACAACATGGACTACAAAACTAATAACCAACACACAAACAATGACAAACAATCAAGAACAACACACAAAACAAAAGGGGAAGATTACTACCAATATTACTCCAAACAAGTGCTTCAAGTTTAGCTTACAACCTTCAAAAGATAAATCAAGTATTCAATACAACAAAGAACCACAAATGAAGGAGGTGTCACCCTCTCCAACACTTGCTAAAAACAACTGACTAAATCTTACCAAACTAAAACTACTCTAAAATTTATTAACTAGGGTTTGAAAGGCAATGGAATAGTAAAGGCTTGGAGGAGATTAAACAAGTTCAAAATCAACCAAGGAAGAGATAAGGTTGTTGGGGGAGAGGCTAGGATATATATATATAAAGACGCAGGGGCAAAATCATCAAAATGGGTTAAAAATTACAAAATTTCCTGTATCGTAGTCGATCGACTGACTACCAGTCAATCAACTATAGTCGATCGACTGAAACCCTATCGATCAACTGCTTCTTCCTGAAACGGCCCACCTTCTGTCGAGAAGTCGATTTAGGCTGGGCCAGTCGATCGACTAGACTAGCAGTCGATCGAATGCATGCTAGTCGATCCACTGGCATGGCTGCTCCCGGCTCGGTCTTCTCATTTTCTGCTGCAGACGTTCGCCGGTTTTTGTTCCTTGTTCGCGCTATGTTCCCTTGATTGTCTTCATTTGTCCATTCTATAGCGAGTCGAATGGTATTCCCTAAGCGTGTGCGGGTACCGCTTGGTCATTCTACGGCCAAAAATATAAAAACAAGTGAAAAACTCTGAAAACATAATAAAAACCGCGCAAATGCTACAAAAAACTAAAACTAACAAAATAGACAAATTCGACTCCTAATACCCGTATAAACAAGCAAAATACATGTAAACACGACACAAAAAAGTTAACAAAAACACGTACAAAAACGTACAAATCAACCACCCCACACTTAGAATGATTGCTTGTCCTCAAGCAAATTTAATCTAGAACTACGAAAACTACTCCTGGATGATCCTAAACTAATGCACAAAAACCAAATTCGAGAAGTCGCATGCTACAATACTTGTTAGCTAGATTAAAAATGATGACAATGAAGCGTTGACCAAGAAAGTTTAGATCGACTCCCGGAAAGTTCAGTAAAAACTTCAAGGATTTATAACGTATCCATGTTTATTCATCATCATTTTTTTACTATTGTTTTTTCTCTTTTTCTTTTCATTTTTTCATTTTTTTTTTGGTACCCAAGGAGATGAGGTACTTAAGTACAAGATATATATAATGAGAAATCAACGACTCTGATCACTGTTGCTACTAGAAACTTACAATTTTTGATCGAGCACATGGAACAATTGACGACTCCAAAATACAAAATAAAAATCCTATGGAGAGTGTTTGATGACGAGGCTAGTTGAGGCACTAGTTCTAAATTGAGCTCAAGGATAGCACGAAGCTAAAGAAGA